>JAOWBW010000839.1:0-155821 GCA_026119855.1 Campanula takesimana
GTTATTCTGGTTTATGTCGACGACATAATCATTTACTGGTTCTTCTTCTTCAGCCGTCACCACCATTATTGATGACATTTGTAGTACATTTGACAGTCGCCGTTTGGGAGATCTAAGTTTCTTCTTGGGTCTTGAAGCTACCCGCACTTCCGATACATTGTGTCTGGTCAAGCTCGGTACGCTCGTGATCTACTTGCTCATTTAATATGACCGACTGTAAGCCCTCCTCCACCCCCACTGTTCCTCACTCTCGGCTATCTAGTCAAGATGGTGAGCTCCTTTTTTATCCTACTCTTTATCGCAGTTTAGTGGGTGGTTTACAGTACCTACTTTGGCTCGACCGGACATTGCTTTCTCTGTTAATCAAGTGTGTCAATTCATGCATCAACTCGGACTACTCACTTGATTGCTGCCAAGCGCATCCTACGGTTTATAAAGGTACACTTGATCTTGGACTCACTTTTCATCGGTCCCCGAACCTCTCTATTCGGGCTATTCTGACGCCGACTGGGCGGGAGACCCAGACGATCGTCGATCCACGACCGGTGCTTGCATCTTCATTGGACCTAACATTGTTTCTTGGATGGCCAAGAAACAATCCCACCGTTTCCCGCTCTAGCAGTGAAGCTGAATACCGTGCTCTCGCCACTACCACTGACGAACTTCGATGGTTTCTTACCTATTCGAGAGCTGCGACTCACTTTTTCACCTCCCTCTCTATTTTGTGACAACCTCCCGCACTTCACATGGCACGAAACCCCGTCTTTCATGCTCGCACTCGGCACATAGAGATTGACTATCACTTTATACGTGAGTTAGTCACTCGTGGTTTCTTAACACTGCATTATGTTTCTACGGAGGATCAACTTGCCGATATATTCACTAAGGGTTTGCCTAAACCTCGCTTCCAGGCTCTTTCGGTCAAGCTGCGCTTCCCTATGGACGTCTTGCTTGAGGGGGGGTATTAGACGATATTGTGAGATATTATTGTTTGTATATATGGCTAAGTATCAGTCACATATCCTAGGGATATTTTGCTCACTATTATGCATATTTGGTTACCAATAGAGTCCTAGATTACCATAATTAGTTTGTACCAACTCGAGTCTGTATATAATGTAAACTCTGTGAATGAATGAATCATGAAGGGAAAAATTCTTCAAACCTTATGTGCCCTCTGCCTGTGCCATTGTTATTCTAACATGGTATCAGCCTAAAATCGATTCAAGGTTTTAGACATACCTCTTCTCGACCCTCTGTACCTTCGTTCTTCTTGGCTCCATGGGCGGAATCTCAGACTCCGGTAACTATGCCTCTTTCAGTCCATGTCATCTTCCTCAAATACTCTCCCTATTCTCTACAACCCCAAACTCAATCATGAGGCAACCTTCTCAACTCCGGCATCTTTATCCACAGCCCTAGTAGAGGTAAATAAGGGTTTTTCATCTGCACCGCCGCCATCGTTCACTGCAATTATGGGAAGAGAGACAACAACAACGAGGACATAGCTACCAAAATCGCAGCCATGGTGGTGGCAATCGTTCACAGACTGGTCATTATTGGTGGAACGGCGCTTGGAATGGGTATGGAAATAGTGTTTTCCGTCGTGGCTCAGGAGGACAAAGTCGTAACCAAGGAATTGGGCAACTTGGTGTATCGGGTCCTCATGCGGGTAAAGGGTTTTTACCCAGACCCAACATCCACTGTCAATTATGTTTTAATCCGAGTCATGGGGCCCGTAACTGCAACAACCATCAAGGTCACCTTGGACACTCGGAACCAGTTATACTTGACTCCGGAGCCACCAACCACATGACTTCGGACCCGTCTTCTTTTTCGGGTCTTATCCATACACAGGTAAAGATGTAATTACTGTTGCAAATGGCTCCAAATTAAAAATTGCTAGCATTGGTACATCTTATCTTACTGCTAATAATCGTTCTTTCCATCTCCGTAATATTTTGTACGTCCCCAATATTCACAAGCCATTATTATCTATTCGCCAAATTTTCTAAAGATAATAATTGTTTTTTTGAACTTGACTCTTCTGGCTTTCGTGTCAAGGACAATCGGACGAAGGAGATTCTCCTTTCTGGTAGTAATTCTGGAGGTCTCTACAAACTTTCTTTTGATTCAAACTCCCCATGCAGTCCCATTGCTCTTCTTGGAGAAAGATCAAGTCAAGCAACTTGGCATGACCGTCTAGGTCATCCATCTACCCAGATCTTTAAAGTATTGAGTCGCCAGGTTAATTTACCTTTAAGCAATAAAATTAGTGAACGACAGTGTTGTCACTGGTGTCCCTTAGGCAAATCTAGCAAGTTGTCTTTTTCTCCTCGAACATTTAATGCATTGAATCCTCTTGATATGCTACATTTAGATGTTTGGGGTCCGTCACCCGTTGCTTCTATGAATGGTTTTAGATATTATCTTTCTGTTGTTGATGATTTCTCCCATTTTGTGTGGCTTTTTCCCATGACACATAATTCCAGTGTTACAGATATATTCCGCTCCTTTAAAACACAAATTGAGAATCAATTATCTCGCCGCATTTCTGCTATTCACACTGTAAAAACCATTCAAACTGATGGGGGTGGCGAATTTACTAGTAGGGCTTTCACTTCCTTCCTTCGCAATGTTGGCATTAAACATCAACTAACTTGTCCATACACACCACAACAAAATGGGGTAGTCGAGCGTAAACACCGTCATATTGTCGAAATGGGCCTGTGTCTAATGTCTAAAGCCAAAGTTCCCTATAAATTTTGGTTAGAAGCTTTCAATACGCCGTCTATCTCATAAATCGTCTTCCCATGCGTCAACACAATTTTCTTTCTCCCTATCAAAAATTGTGGAAAACGTATTCCAGATTATCGATTTCTCAAAGTGTTTGGTTGTTCTTGTTTTCCCCACGTTGTTCCCACTAATGCTCATAAGTTAATGCCAAAATCAAACACATTGCATCTTTCTTGGTTATGATAATTCTCGTAAGGGATACCGGTGCATGGACCTGGCAACTGAAAAACTTTATGTTTCTCGCCATGTGGTATTTGATGAAACTTCTTTTCCTGGCAAGATTGGCACACATATAAACTACAAACAGGTTCGCAGGCTGGAATTCTGGGCTCTTCTCCACAATTGGACCATCTTCCTAGGCCTGTTCACTTGTCTGGCCCACTTCCACAGCCAGTAGCATCACCGGGTTCAATAAAATGTCTGGGCAATCCAATAATGGGCCCCCTCCAGCCCATCAGCACGCTGCTCCAGGATCACTACCAGCTTCATCTAGTGGACCTGCTCCTCAACCTGGGTCAAATCCATCATCTGGGCCATCTCACAAATCTGGGCCGCTTCATCACAAGACCACTCCTATGCCCACCTCACGGTACCAGTTTAGGCCGAGGTTCAGAAATTCACCTGTGCAGCCCCCAAAGTTGGGGCTTCTTTCTCCGATACCCCCAAGTCTCCTCCAAATTATAGCCCCACCCCTACTGGTCCTAGTAGCTCTTCTACAGCCCCTACTGTTTCAAACAGTCCAGACTCGACCCTATAACGGTCTGCCTCTTCATCCTCTACTCCTCCTCTCCAGTATCGAGGTCTAGCAGATTTATATGATGCTACTTCTCCAATTTCGATTGAGTATTGTCTTGTTGCCATGAGCAAAGATCCGTTTCATGAACCGAGAACTTTCAAGCAAGCATCTCAATACCCTCATTGGCAATCCGCTATGAATGAAGAAATTACGGCATTACACAACAACAAGACTTGGTCACTTGTTCCGTGTCCACTAAATGTGAATGTCATTGGGTGTAAGTGGATTTTTAAAGTCAAGCGAAAGGCCGATGGTTCACTCGATCGTCACAAGGCTCGTTTAGTTGCTCAAGGTTTCACACAACAAGCGGGGCTTGATTATGATGAGACTTTTAGCCCTGTGGTTAAGCCCTCCACCATTCGCACTGTATTATCCGTTGCTCACTCTCGGGATTGGGTTATTCAGCAACTTGATGTGCGTAATGCTTTTCTGAATGGTTTCTTGAACGAGGAGGTTTACATGAAACAACCCCCTGGTTTTGTTCATCCCACCAATCCTGCTCTTGTTTGTAAGCTTCATAAGGCTTATATGGTCTGAAACAGTCTCCGCGTGCCTGGTTTCAGCGTCTTCATGACTTTCTTCTCCGTTGTGGTTTCTTCAACAGTCGGTCTGATTCTTCTCTTTTATACGGCACTCATCTGACTCTACTACGGTTATTCTGGTTTATGTCGACGACATTATCATTACTGGTTCTTCTTCTTCAGCCGTCACCACCATTATTGATGACATTTGTAGTACATTTGACAGTCACCGTTTGGGAGATCTATGTTTCTTCTTGGGGTCTTGAAGCTACCCGCACTTCCGATACCTTGTGTCTTGGTCAAGCTCGGTACGCTCGTGATCTACTTGCTCGTTTTAATATGACCGACTGTAAGCCCTCCTCCACCCCCACTGTTCCTCACTCTCGGCTATCTAGTCAAGATGGTGAGCTCCTTTCTGATCCTACTCTTTATCGCAGTTTAGTGGGTGGTTTACAGTACCTTACTTTGACTCGACCGGACATTGCTTTCTCTGTTAATCAAGTGTGTCAATTCATGCATCAACCTCGGACTACTCACTTGATTGCTGCCAAGCGCATCCTACGGTTTATTAAAGGTACACTTGATCTTGGACTCACTTTTCATCGGTCCCCGAACCTCTCTATTCGGGCTTATTCTGACGCCGACTGGGCGGGAGACCCAGACGATCGTCGATCCACGACCGGTGCTTGCATCTTCATTGGACCTAACATTGTTTCTTGGATGGCCAAGAAACAATCCACCGTTTCCCGCTCTAGCAGTGAAGCTGAATACCGTGCTCTCGCCACTACCACTGCCGAACTTCGATGGTTTTCTTACCTGTTTCGAGAGCTGCGACTCTCTTTTTCACCTCCCTCTCTATTTTGTGACAACCTCTCCGCACTTCACATGGCACGAAACCCCGTCTTTCATGCTCGCACTCGGCACATAGAGATTGACTATCACTTTATACGTGAGTTAGTCACTCGTGGTTTCTTAACACTGCATTATGTTTCTACGGAGGATCAACTTGCCGATATATTCACTAAGGGTTTGCCTAAACCTCGCTTCCAGGCTCTTTCGGTCAAGCTGCGCCTTCCCTATGGACGTCTTGCTTGAGGGGGGGGGGGTATTAGATGATATTGTGAGATATTATTGTTTGTATATATGGCTAAGTATCAGTCACATATCCTAGGGATATTTTGCTCACTATTATGCATATTTGGTTACCAATAGAGTCCTAGATTACCATAATTAGTTTGTACCAAGTCGAGTCTGTATATAATGTAAACTCTGTGAATGAATGAATCATGAAGGGAAAAATTCTTCAAACCTTATGTGCCCTCTGCCTGTGCCATTGTTATTCTAACATGGTATCAGCCTAAAATCGATTCAAGGTTTTAGACATACCTCTTCTCGACCCTCTGTACCTTCGTTCTTCTTGGCTCCATGGGCGGAATCTCAGACTCCGGTAACTATGGCCTCTTTCAGTCCATGTCATCTTCCTCAAATACTCTCCCTATTCTCTACAACCCCAACTCAATCATGAGGCAAACCTTCTCAACTCCGGCATCTTTATCCACAGCCCTAGTAGAGGTAAATAAGGGTTTTTCATCTGCACCGCCGCCATCGTTCACTGCAATTATGGGAAGAGACAACAACAACCGAGGACATAGCTACCAAAATCGCAGCCATGGTGGTGGCAATCGTTCACAGACTGGTCAATATTGGTGGAACGGCGCTTGGAATGGGTATGGAAATAGTGTTTTCCGTCGTGGCTCAGGAGGACAAAGTCGTAACCAAGGAATTGGGCAACTTGGTGTATCGGGTCCTCATGCGGGTAAAGGGTTTTTACCCAGACCCAACATCCACTGTCAATTATGTTTTAATCCGAGTCATGGGGCCCGTAACTGCAACAACCATCAAGGTCACCTTGGACACTCGGAACCAGTTATACTTGACTCCGGAGCCACCAACCACATGACTTCGGACCCGTCTTCTTTTTTCGGGTCTTATCCATACACAGGTAAAGATGTAATTACTGTTGCAAATGGCTCCAAATTAAAAATTGCTAGCATTGGTACATCTTATCTTACTGCTAATAATCGTTCTTTCCATCTCCGTAATATTTTGTACGTCCCAATATTCACAAGCCATTATTATCTATTCGCCAATTTTCTAAAGATAATAATTGTTTTTTTGAACTTGACTCTTCTGGCTTTCGTGTCAAGGACAATCGGACGAAGGAGATTCTCCTTTCTGGTAGTAATTCTGGAGGTCTCTACAAACTTTCTTTTGATTCAAACTCCCCATGCAGTCCCATTGCTCTTCTTGGAGAAAGATCAAGTCAAGCAACTTGGCATGACCGTCTAGGTCATCCATCTACCCAGATCTTTAAAGTATTGAGTCGCCAGGTTAATTTACCTTTAAGCAATAAAATTAGTGAACGACAGTGTTGTCACTGGTGTCCCTTAGGCAAATCTAGCAAGTTGTCTTTTTCTCCTCGAACATTTAATGCATTGAATCCTCTTGATATGCTACATTTAGATGTTGGGGTCCGTCACCCGTTGCTTCTATGAATGGTTTTAGATATTATCTTTCTGTTGTTGATGATTTCTCCCATTTGTGTGGCTTTTTCCCATGACACATAATTCCAGTGTTACAGATATATTCCGCTCCTTTAAAACACAAATTGAGAATCAATTATCTCGCCGCATTTCTGCTATTCACACTGTAAAAACCATTCAAACTGATGGGGGTGGCGAATTTACTAGTAGGGCTTTCACTTCCTTCCTTCGCAATGTTGGCATTAAACATCAACTAACTTGTCCATACACACCACAACAAAATGGGGTAGTCGAGCGTAAACACCGTCATATTGTCGAAATGGGCCTGTGTCTAATGTCTAAAGCCAAAGTTCCCTATAAATTTTGGTTAGAAGCTTTCAATACGGCCGTCTATCTCATAAATCGTCTTCCCATGCGTCAACACAATTTTCTTTCTCCCTATCAAAAATGTGGGAAACGTATTCCAGATTATCGATTTCTCAAAGTGTTTGGTTGTTCTTGTTTTCCCCACGTTGTTCCCACTAATGCTCATAAGTTAATGCCAAAATCAACACATTGCATCTTTCTTGGTTATGATAATTCTCGTAAGGGATACCGGTGCATGGACCTGGCAACTGAAAAACTTTATGTTTCTCGCCATGTGGTATTTGATGAAACTTCTTTTCCTTGGCAAGATTGGCACACATATAAACTACAAACAGGTTCGCAGGCTGGAATTCTGGGCTCTTCTCCACAATTGGACCATCTTCCTAGGCCTGTTCACTTGTCTGGCCCACTTCCACAGCCAGTAGCATCACCGGGTTCAATAAACATGTCTGGGCAATCCAATAATGGGCCCCCTCCAGCCCATCAGCACGCTGCTCCAGGATCACTACCAGCTTCATCTAGTGGACCTGCTCCTCAACCTGGGTCAAATCCATCATCTGGGCCATCTCACAAATCTGGGCCGCTTCATCACAAGACCACTCCTATGCCCACCTCACGGTACTAGTTTAGGCCGAGGTTCAGAAATTCACCTGTGCAGCCCCCAAAGTTTGGGGCTTCTTTCTCCGATACCCCCAAGTCTCCTCCAAATTATAGCCCCACCCTACTGGTCCTAGTAGCTCTTCTACAGCCCCTACTGTTTCAAACAGTCCAGACTCGACCCTATAACGGTCTGCCTCTTCATCCTCTACTCCTCCTCTCCAGTATCGAGGTCTAGCAGATTTATATGATGCTACTTCTCCAATTTCGATTGAGTATTGTCTTGTTGCCATGAGCAAAGATCCGTTTCATGAACCGAGAACTTTCAAGCAAGCATCTCAATACCCTCATTGGCAATCCGCTATGAATGAAGAAATTACGGCATTACACAACAACAAGACTTGGTCACTTGTTCCGTGTCCACTAAATGTGAATGTCATTGGGTGTAAGTGGATTTTTAAAGTCAAGCGAAAGGCCGATGGTTCACTCGATCGTCACAAGGCTCGTTTAGTTGCTCAAGGTTTCACACAACAAGCGGGGCTTGATTATGATGAGACTTTTAGCCCTGTGGTTAAGCCCTCCACCATTCGCACTGTATTATCCGTTGCTCACTCTCGGGATTGGGTTATTCAGCAACTTGATGTGCGTAATGCTTTTCTGAATGGTTTCTTGAACGAGGAGGTTTACATGAAACAACCCCCTGGTTTTGTTCATCCCACCAATCCTGCTCTTGTTTGTAAGCTTCATAAGGCTTTATATGGTCTGAAACAGTCTCCGCGTGCCTGGTTTCAGCGTCTTCATGACTTTCTTCTCCGTTGTGGTTTCTTCAACAGTCGGTCTGATTCTTCTCTTTTTATACGGCACTCATCTGACTCTACTACGGTTATTCTGGTTTATGTCGACGACATTATCATTACTGGTTCTTCTTCTTCAGCCGTCACCACCATTATTGATGACATTTGTAGTACATTTGACAGTCGCCGTTTGGGAGATCTAAGTTTCTTCTTGGGTCTTGAAGCTACCCGCACTTCTGATACCTTGTGTCTTGGTCAAGCTCGGTACGCTCGTGATCTACTTGCTCGTTTTAATATGACCGACTGTAAGCCCTCCTCCACCCCCACTGTTCCTCACTCTCGGCTATCTAGTCAAGATGGTGAGCTCCTTTCTGATCCTACTCTTTATCGCAGTTTAGTGGGTGGTTTACAGTACCTTACTTTGACTCGACCGGACATTGCTTTCTCTGTTAATCAAGTGTGTCAATTCATGCATCAACCTCGGACTACTCACTTGATTGCTGCCAAGCGCATCCTACGGTTTATTAAAGGTACACTTGATCTTGGACTCACTTTTCATCGGTCCCCGAACCTCTCTATTCGGGCTTATTCTGACGCCGACTGGGCGGGAGACCCAGACGATCGTCGATCCACGACCGGTGCTTGCATCTTCATTGGACCTAACATTGTTTCTTGGATGGCCAAGAAACAATCCACCGTTTCCCGCTCTAGCAGTGAAGCTGAATACCGTGCTCTCGCCACTACCACTGCCGAACTTCGATGGTTTTCTTACCTGTTTCGAGAGCTGCGACTCTCTTTTTCACCTCCCTCTCTATTTTGTGACAACCTCTCCGCACTTCACATGGCACGAAACCCCATCTTTCATGCTCGCACTCGGCACATAGAGATTGACTATCACTTTATACGTGAGTTAGTCACTCGTGGTTTCTTAACACTGCATTATGTTTCTACGGAGGATCAACTTGCCGATATATTCACTAAGGGTTTGCCTAAACCTCGCTTCCAGGCTCTTTCGGTCAAGCTGCGCCTTCCCTATGGACGTCTTGCTTGAGGGGGGGGGTATTAGACGATATTGTGAGATATTATTGTTTGTATATATGGCTAAGTATCAGTCACATATCCTAGGGATATTTTGCTCACTATTATGCATATTTGGTTACCAATAGAGTCCTAGATTACCATAATTAGTTTGTACCAAGTCGAGTCTGTATATAATGTAAACTCTGTGAATGAATGAATCATGAAGGGAAAAATTCTTCAAACCTTATGTGCCCTCTGCCTGTGCCATTGTTATTCTAACATGGTATCAGCCTAAAATCGATTCAAGGTTTTAGACATACCTCTTCTCGACCCTCTGTACCTTCGTTCTTCTTGGCTCCATGGGCGGAATCTCAGACTCCGGTAACTATGGCCTCTTTCAGTCCATGTCATCTTCCTCAAATACTCTCCCTATTCTCTACAACCCCAACTCAATCATGAGGCAAACCTTCTCAACTCCGGCATCTTTATCCACAGCCCTAGTAGAGGTAAATAAGGGTTTTTCATCTGCACCGCCGCCATCGTTCACTGCAATTATGGGAAGAGACAACAACAACCGAGGACATAGCTACCAAAATCGCAGCCATGGTGGTGGCAATCGTTCACAGACTGGTCAATATTGGGGAACGGCGCTTGGAATGGGTATGGAAATAGTGTTTTCCGTCGTGGCTCAGGAGGACAAAGTCGTAACCAAGGAATTGGGCAACTTGGTGTATCGGGTCCTCATGCGGGTAAAGGGTTTTTTACCCAGACCCAACATCCACTGTCAATTATGTTTTAATCCGAGTCATGGGGCCCGTAACTGCAACAACCATCAAGGTCACCTTGGACACTCGGAAACCAGTTATACTTGACTCCGGAGCCACCAACCACATGACTTCGGACCCGTCTTCTTTTTTCGGGTCTTATCCATACACAGGTAAAGATGTAATTACTGTTGCAAATGGCTCCAAATTAAAAATTGCTAGCATTGGTACATCTTATCTTACTGCTAATAATCGTTCTTTCCATCTCCGTAATATTTTGTACGTCCCCAATATTCACAAGCCATTATTATCTATTCGCCAATTTTCTAAAGATAATAATTTTTTTTGAACTTGACTCTTCTGGCTTTCGTGTCAAGGACAATCGGACGAAGGAGATTCTCCTTTCTGGTAGTAATTCTGGAGGTCTCTACAAACTTTCTTTTGATTCAAACTCCCCATGCAGTCCCATTGCTCTTCTTGGAGAAAGATCAAGTCAAGCAACTTGGCATGACCGTCTAGGTCATCCATCTACCCAGATCTTTAAAGTATTGAGTCGCCAGGTTAATTTACCTTTAAGCAATAAAATTAGTGAACGACAGTGTTGTCACTGGTGTCCCTTAGGCAAATCTAGCAAGTTGTCTTTTTCCTTCGAACATTTAATGCATTGAATCCTCTTGATATGCTACATTTAGATGTTTGGGGTCCGTCACCCGTTGCTTCTATGAATGGTTTTAGATATTATCTTTCTGTTGTTGATGATTTCTCCCATTTTGTGTGGCTTTTTCCCATGACACATAAATCCAGTGTTACAGATATATTCCGCTCCTTTAAAACACAAATTGAGAATCAATTATCTCGCCGCATTTCTGCTATTCACACTGTAAAAACCATTCAAACTGATGGGGGTGGCGAATTTACTAGTAGGGCTTTCACTTCCTTCCTTCGCAATGTTGGCATTAAACATCAACTAACTTGTCCATACACACCACAACAAAATGGGGTAGTCGAGCGTAAACACCGTCATATTGTCGAAATGGGCCTGTGTCTAATGTCTAAAGCCAAAGTTCCCTATAAATTTTGGTTAGAAGCTTTCAATACGGCCGTCTGTCTCATAAATCGTCTTCCCATGCGTCAACACAATTTTCTTTCTCCCTATCAAAAATTGTGGAAACGTATTCCAGATTATCGATTTCTCAAAGTGTTTGGTTGTTCTTGTTTTCCCCACGTTGTTCCCACTAATGCTCATAAGTTAATGCCAAAATCAACACAATGCATCTTTCTTGGTTATGATAATTCTCGTAAGGGATACCGGTGCATGGACCTGGCAACTGAAAAACTTTATGTTTCTCGCCATGTGGTATTTGATGAAACTTCTTTTCCTTGGCAAGATTGGCACACATATAAACTACAAACAGGTTCGCAGGCTGGAATTCTGGGCTCTTCTCCACAATTGGACCATCTTCCTAGGCCTGTTCACTTGTCTGGCCCACTTCCACAGCCAGTAGCATCACCGGGTTCAATAAACATGTCTGGGCAATCCAATAATGGGCCCCCTCCAGCCCATCAGCACGCTGCTCCAGGATCACTACCAGCTTCATCTAGTGGACCTGCTCCTCAACCTGGGTCAAATCCATCATCTGGGCCATCTCACAAATCTGGGCCATTCATCACAAGACCACTCCTATGCCCACCTCACGGTACCAGTTTAGGCCGAGGTTCAGAAATTCACCTGTGCAGCCCCCAAAGTTTGGGGCTTCTTTCTCCGATACCCCCAAGTCTCCTCCAAATTATAGCCCCACCCCTACTGGTCCTAGTAGCTCTTCTACAGCCCCTACTGTTTCAAACAGTCCAGACTCGACCCTATAACGGTCTGCCTCTTCATCCTCTACTCCTCCTCTCCAGTATCGAGGTCTAGCAGATTTATATGATGCTACTTCTCCAATTTCGATTGAGTATTGTCTTGTTGCCATGAGCAAAGATCCGTTTCATGAACCGAGAACTTTCAAGCAAGCATCTCAATACCCTCATTGGCAATCCGCTATGAATGAAGAAATTACGGCATTACACAACAACAAGACTTGGTCACTTGTTCCGTGTCACTAAATGTGAATGTCATTGGGTGTAAGTGGATTTTTAAAGTCAAGCGAAAGGCCGATGGTTCACTCGATCGTCACAAGGCTCGTTTAGTTGCTCAAGGTTTCACACAACAAGCGGGGCTTGATTATGATGAGACTTTTAGCCCTGTGGTTAAGCCCTCCACCATTCGCACTGTATTATCCGTTGCTCACTTCGGGATTGGGTTATTCAGCAACTTGATGTGCGTAATGCTTTTCTGAATGGTTTCTTGAACGAGGAGGTTACATGAAACCAACCCCCTGGTTTTGTTCATCCCACCAATCCTGCTCTTGTTTGTAAGCTTCATAAGGCTTTATATGGTCTGAAACAGTCTCCGCGTGCCTGGTTTCAGCGTCTTCATGACTTTCTTCTCCGTTGTGGTTTCTTCAACAGTCGGTCTGATTCTTCTCTTTTTATACGGCACTCATCTGACTCTACTACGGTTATTCTGGTTTATGTCGACGACATTATCATTACTGGTTCTTCTTCTTCAGCCGTCACCACCATTATTGATGACATTTGTAGTACATTTGACAGTCGCCGTTTGGGAGATCTAAGTTTCTTCTTGGGTCTTGAAGCTACCCGCACTTCTGATACCTTGTGTCTTGGTCAAGCTCGGTACGCTCGTGATCTACTTGCTCGTTTTAATATGACCGACTGTAAGCCCTCCTCCACCCCACTGTTCCTCACTCTCGGCTATCTAGTCAAGATGGTGAGCCTTTCTGATCCTACTCTTTATCGCAGTTTAGTGGGTGGTTTACAGTACCTTACTTTGACTCGACCGGACATTGCTTTCTCTGTTAATCAAGTGTGTCAATTCATGCATCAACCTCGGACTACTCACTTGATGGCTGCCAAGCGCATCCTACGGTTTATTAAAGGTACACTTGATCTTGGACTCACTTTTCATCGGTCCCGAACCTCTCTATTCGGGCTTATTCTGACGCCGACTGGGCGGGAGACCCAGACGATCGTCGATCCACGACGGTGTGCTTGCATCTTCATTGGACCTAACATTGTTTCTTGGATGGCCAAGAAACAATCCACCGTTTCCCGCTCTAGCAGTGAAGCTGAATACCGTGCTCTCGCCACTACCACTGCCGAACTTCGATGGTTTTCTTACCTGTTTCGAGAGCTGCGACTCTCTTTTTCACCTCCCTCTCTATTTTGTGACAACCTCTCCGCACTTCACATGGCACGAAATCCGTCTTTCATGCTCGCACTCGGCACATAGAGATTGACTATCACTTTATACGTGAGTTAGTCACTCGTGGTTTCTTAACACTGCACTATGTTTCTACGGAGGATCAACTTGCCGATATATTCACTAAGGGTTGCCTAAACCTCGCTTCCAGGCTCTTTCGGTCAAGCTGCGCCTTCCCTATGGACGTCTTGCTTGAGGGGGGGGTATTAGACGATATTGTGAGATATTATTGTTTGTATATATGGCTAAGTATCAGTCACATATCCTAGGGATATTGTGCTCACTATTATGCATATTTGGTTACCAATAGAGTCCTAGATTACCATAATTAGTTTGTACCAAGTCGAGTCTATATATAATGTAAACTCTGTGAATGAATGAATCATGAAGGGAAAAATTCTTCAAACCTTATGTGCCCTCTGCCTGTGCCATTGTTATTCTAACAGTTTTAACTAATTGTGACCTCAACCCACTTAAAATTTCATTTTTCTAAAAGGCGTGCAAAATCAATGTAAGACTCTTACTTCGAAGGGGAAGAGGTAGGATATATGAATTAGTTTAATTTTTCTTCTTCATGTTTTTGTTTATATTTATTTTTTGAGACTTACTTTTTAGATTAATATTTGTTTTGATACGGTTGGGTTATTATTTTTGTACTGACAATGCGATGAATGTTTTTTTTATTTATTTAATAAAGTACTTCATCTATTACAAGAGTGTGCACTTCAAAGTGCTAAAAATCGCAGCTGGTGGGGTTCGAACCCCCTGACCTCTCGTTTAGAATGAAATACCGGATGCCGCTTGAGTAGGAGCTCTTTGGAAAATGAAATAAATTATTTTTGGTTCTTATGAATGAACTTGTAATAACTTTTTCAACATGTTGGTAAAGAAATCTTGAACATGGCCAACCTAAATTCTTGTGATTATGAAAATGAGTAGTAGATGATTGCTGAACATGGAACAACATATGGGAAGTGAAAGTGGGCTGTGGAATCATTAAGTTCTTTGCATGGAAGATAAATGTGGGGTTTTGGGAGATTTTCATTAATAAATCATCATCATTTGGTTTATACCTCTTTATGAGTTTGTTCTATCAATAAATAATTTCAATAAACAACTTTACTTATCGCATCTCATACTTGTCCATAAACTATACTCCACTTGAGTTGATTGTCAACGCCCCCACATTTGTTTATGCATCCCTCTTTTCTATCTATAGTGTAGAAAGTATGAGTATTTTCTCAAACACTCTTCGGTCTACATTAATTTCTAAAGAGTGAATAATATTTTTCTTATTACTCAAAAACGCAAGGTTCGAAAATATCCAGGTTGTCCCCTATACATTTGCTCCTCTTGTCGCTCTGCGTTTGAGGCCATAATCACATCCCGCTCAGAGAGCCATGTTTTAGAGCTATCAAAATTTTGAGAACTAACTCTCAGACACTCAGATACTTTGATAGTCATGTCTCTTAGCTCATATAGATGTGTCGAAGTAAATAAACTTTAAATCTCAAGTCTAAAAAAAAAACTGATATTTGTCTCTCAAGAAAAAGAAAGGCAATGACCAAAATATGCAACGTACTATTACTTTGTTCACAATTAATGCAATATATTATAAGTTTACTACATAATCTAACGTACTTGCCAATTTTATTTCAAATAAATAATGCACTTTTCGTTTAAAAAATAATGCAACATAAATTGTATGCATTGCATTAATTAAAATGATAATTGCTTTATTTGATTTAAAATCGGCAAGTACGTTGAATTATGTGGTAAACATGCAGTACATTGCATTAATTGTAAACAACGTCTTTATACATTGAACTCTGAGTTGTAATAAAAAGTTAATTATAGTTAATTATACCCGATTTTGTCGTTTTCTTCGAGACTTCACGTTATAGACTTGGTATGGTCAGTTGGTGCCTTGCGGTAGACTTGTAGCTTACGGTCAATAGTGACCTTGCTGTATAATTTGGATTGAACTCTGAGTTGTAATAAAAAGTTCAAATATGCTTCCCTTTGTATAATGAGATAATGAGTTAAATCTTATTTAAACCCTTTTCAGTAAGTGAAAATAATTTGGCCCTTACAAAAAGATTTTAGTTTTATTTGTGAGTGTAACATATATTATGAGATAGATAAATTATTATTTATGTGAGTAAATATTTTTCCATGACTTCCTTATAATTACCAAATTGCGAATGTGATAGTGATTTAGGGTTTTAGATGAAAGTCATTAGTGCTTGACAAAAACTTGTGTGAGACGGTTTCACAAATGAGATGAGTTTTGTTGAGAAAGTAAATAATTTTCCCCCGTATAAATAAGACGGTGCAAACCTATTTAATCTCTCATCAAAACCCTCTCATAAATGAAACGGCCTCACAAAAACTTCCTTTTAGCGCTTCATTCTAATTATGTGAGCTCATGTGCTAACAACGACTTCAATTTTAAGAGAAGAGATAGCTTTCATGATTACAAAATAAAATCTTTAAGGTTGTGTTTGGTTTCATTATTCATCCTCTTTTTATATAGTGAGAGAGAGAGAGCGCTTCAATTTTAAGAGAAGAGATAGCTTTCATGATTACAAAATAAAATCTTTAAGGTTGTGTTTGGTTTCATTATTCTTCCTCTTTATATATATATATATATATATATATATATATATATATATATATATATATATATATATATATATATATATATATATAGAGAGAGAGAGAGAGAGAGAGAGAGAGAGAGAGAGAGAGAGAGAGAGAGAGAATGGTTATAGACTTATAGTGGCATGTACATCATCTATGATTTCGGTATGAGTAAATATTGGATATTTCAATCATTTCACGTTATGCTTTTTGTCACAAGCAATACAAAATCAATACATCGATGATAGTTTTATTTATGAAGAGGATAAAAGTGTTAATGTGACGGCATTTTTTTTTACACCAAAACTAAGTACTTAATTCATTGAAATAGTAGGGGTTGAGAATATGCCTTTGAATCAATATGCGTATTGGTTAGGGATAGATCCGCAACAAGTTCGCTAATTCTTGGGACTGAGAATTGTGAACTCTTTTTGGAAATGGATTAAGGACTTATGAGAATAAAGTTGCTTTCTCTCAAAAAAAGAAAATCCTTTTGATACAAGGACTAATGTTTAATTATGTTTCTTATTGGTACAAGGAATTGTTCAAGAATTATGAAAGTTGTTTGCTAATGAGAATAGAATTAATTTGGACACAAGAAATAAGATTCATTTTCTTTTGGGGTTTTAGTTATTTATGTAACTATAAATACAACCCTTCCCTAATAATCAACTTGTAAACTTGTCGACTATAGAACTAGAGTAGTTCAAGATGCTTAAGAAGTTAGACAGAAGTTCAGATAGATACAAGAGATATATGTAATTCTAGATCTAGGGTTTTCACAGTAAAGAATTATTGTGACAATAATTCGTGCAACTAGATTATTGTGATTTTGTATCGGTGATCTCCATATTAATAATATATTCTCCCTACGCCCGTGGATGTAGCCAAATTTGTGAACCACGTAAATCAGTGTTCTTGTGATTGCTTTACTTTTTTCATCAAGTCTTGTTTATTGCTCTAACAAGTGGTATTAGAGTTCTGGTAATAAGTGGCACCAGAGTTTTTGTTCGTGGTTAGAGATTCAGTGATTTCGCTGCAGAAAAACAAGAAGATGGGTCAAGGATCAGAATCGATCGGCAAGTTCAACGGGAGGAATATTTATTAGTCTTTGGCAGATCAAGATGAGTGCAGATGCACCAAAAGTGCAGTCCGCGTGTAGAAAACGTGCAGTACTCATAGAGCGAATGTGCAGCTCGTGCGCAGAAAACGTGCATTGAACGTGCAACGTCCGTGCAGAAATTTGGTGTCTAGGTTGGACACAGATCAAGATAGAAGCCATGTTGGAAAAAAAACAACGCTTTGACACCCTTATGGCGAGTAGATTTAGTACAGATAGCCAGTCAGCGGGAATAGTTGCGGAAGGCAGCAAGGTTCTAGCAAGAAGAAGAATTCTCAAAAATCTTCTAGCAAGAGGGGCTCGAGGCCTGATGAAGTTTGTAATTTCTACAAGAATGAAGGGGAAGCGAGGAAGTGATGGATTCTCTGGAGGAGAAAGCGCATTCACAAATCATCATGGATCTTAGTGATGATGTTCTCGTGGAGGTTGCTATAGAAATAGTGACAGCGGTGAAAATTTTTGCTTTAGTAGTTAAAGAAAGCTCATGGTGCGAAGATGAGTGGCTTCTAGACTCAAAGCTAGAGTAGAGTAAGATGGTTGAGAAACAAGTGGAGCCAATTACTACAGTTGAGGGTGAACGTGCAGATGATCAACAGTCGGTAGATCAACATCCACAGAATGGTGGAGGGGGAAAGATATATTATGATACGAAGAATGCTGCTCAAGGTGGAGTTGTGTCAGTGTTTCGTAGATCTAGATTATTGATAGGGGAGATTCAAAGTCAAGGTGGAGATTGTTGGGAATATGCCTTTGAATCAATATGCGTATTGGTAACAAGTTCGCTAATTCCTTGGACTGAGAATTGTGAATTCTTTTGGGAAATTGATTAAGGTCTTATTCAAGAATAAAGATTGTGGTGTCCTTATGAGAATAAAGTTGCTTTCTCTCAAGAAAAAGGAAATCCTATTGATACAAGGATTAATGTATAATTAGGTTTTTTATTGGTACAAAGAATTGTTCAAGAATTAGGAAAGTTATTTCCTAATGAGAATAGAATTATTTTGTACACAAAAAATAAAATTCCTTTTCCTTTGAGGTTTTAGTTATTTGTGTGACTATAAATACAACCCTTCCCCTAGCATAATAATCAACTTGTAAACTTGTCGACTAGAGCTAGAACTATAGAGTAGTTCAAGATGCTCAAGAAGTTAGACAGACGTTCAGATAGATACAAGAGAGATCTATAATTCTAGATCTAGGGTTTGCACAGTAAAGAATTATTGTGACAATAATTCAGATTATTGTGATTTGTATCTGTGATCTCCATATTAATAATATATTCTCCCTCTGCCTATGGACGTAGCCAAATTTGTGAACCACGTAAATCAGTGTTCTTGTGATTGCTTTACTTTTTTCATTAAGTCTTGTTTATTGCTCTAACAAGTGGTATTAGAGCTCTGGTAACAAGTGGGACCAGAGTTTTTATTCGTGGTTAGATATTCAGGGATTCCGCTGCAGAAAAATGAGAAGATGGGTCAAGGATAAGAATCGATCGGCAAGTTCAACTGGAGGAATATTTATTAGTCTTTGGCAGATCAAGATGAGTGCACGTGCACCAAACGTGCAGTCCCCGTGTAGAAAACGTGCAATACACGTGGAGCGAACGTGCATATCGTGTGTAGAAAACGTGCATTGCACGTGTATCGCCCGTGCAGAAATTTTGTGTCTAGGTTGGATACAGATCAAGACAGAAGCCATGTTAGGAAAAAAAAAAAACATGGCTTTGACACCCTCATGGCGAGTAGATTTAGAACAGATAGCCAGTCAGCAGGAATAGTTGCGAAAGGCAGCAAGGTTCTAGCAAAAGGGGCTCGAGACCTGATGAAGTTTGTAATTTCTACAAGAATGGATGGGAAGCGAGGAAGTGATGGATTCTCTAGAGGAGAAGGCGCATTCAAAAATCATCATGGGTCTTAGTGATGATGTTCTCGTGGAGGTTGCTATGGAAATAGTGACAGCGGTAAAAATTGTGCTTTAGTAGTTGAAGAAGGCTCATGGCACGAGGATGAGTGGCTTCTAGACTCAAATATAGAGCAGAGTAGGATGGTTGAGACACAAGTGTAGCCAGTTAATACAGTTGAGGGTGAACGTGCATATGATCCACAGTTCATAGATCAACATCCACAGAATGGTGGAGGGGGAGAGATATGTTATGATACGAAGGATGTAGCTCAAGGTGGAGTTGTGTCAGTGTTTCATAGATATGGATTATTGATAGGGGAGATTCCAATTCAAGGTGGAGATTATTGAGAATATGCCTTTGAATCAATATGCGTATTTGTTGGGGATAGATCCGCAACAAGTTCGCTAATTCCTGGGACTGGGAATTGTGAATTCTTTTTGGAAATGGATTAAGGACTTATTCAAGAATAAAGATTATGGTGTCCTTATGAGAATAAAGTTGCTTTCTCTCAAGAAAAAGGAAATTATTTTAATTTAAGGATTAATGTTTAATTAGGTTTCTTATTGGTACCAAGAATTGTTCAAAAATTAGGAAAGTTATTTCCGAATGAGAATAGAATTATTTTTTACACAAAAAATAAAATTCCTTTTCCTTTGAGGATTTAGTTATTTGTGTGACTATAAATACAACCCTTCCCCTAGCATAATAATCAACTTTTAAACTTGTCGACTAGAGCTAGAACTATAGAGTAGTTCAAGATGCTTAAGAAGTTAGACAGAAGTTCAGAGAGATCTGTAATTATAGATCTAGGGTTCGCACAGTCAAGAATTAGTGTGACCATAATTCGTGCAACTAGATTATTGTGATTTGTATCTGTGATCTCCATATTAATAATATATTCTCCCTCCGCCCGTGGACGTAGCCAAATTGGTGAACCACGTAAATTTGTGTTCTTGTGATTGCTTTACTTTTTTCATCAAGTCTTGTTTATTACTCTAACAGTAGGCTAGGTGCTTATATAGTGATGATACATATGTCTAGCAAGGGAGGCATTTTATGCACAAAATTAACATTATTATGCAAAAAAAATAACAGTAATCCTATCTACTTTTAACATACTAAAACTATTACATTGAGAAGCT
This sequence comes from Campanula takesimana, assembly GCA_026119855.1. Classification (NCBI taxonomy): domain Eukaryota; kingdom Viridiplantae; phylum Streptophyta; class Magnoliopsida; order Asterales; family Campanulaceae; genus Campanula; species Campanula takesimana. The sequence goes on from JAOWBW010000839.1 coordinate 20,325, forward strand.
AAGAGGCCTATATTAGAAATGATATTTTCCAAGAGGCAGTCTTGAGTTTCAAAAGTCGTTATTTAATCTATTGCTTGTATTGAGTCTGTTAGGATCAAGAGGTTGTTGTAGTTGTTCTAAACCATCCACTCTAATCCTTTTCAGATTACAAGATATTTTGTTTGAGTACTAGATACTAGACAGAGATTTGCAGAATATGCTTGCAGCTCCAATATTCCCTATTTTTTATTTTATTTTTTTGACAAGCTAGTTACATATCATTCATTCAAGGCAATTTTCATCGTGTTACAAACTCCTATTAAGTCTATTACAGATTTATTGCCTAGTCTAGTACAATTCCTAGCGGAGTTTCATCGCGTTAAAACCTATTACAGCGAATGATATTGCATCTTCAGAAATCTTCTCATAGGCATCCCGCTCGATCTGGTAGTCAAAGCACCATCTGATTGATCACGTGCAGAAGCCTCCAGTAGCCCTCAGAGGGGCATAGTAACCAAGGTTCTCCACACCTCCCGCAGGAGTTGAACACAGGACCTCCCCTAAAGAAGGCCCTTAAACTCACCAACACATACCACTGAGCTATAAGCTCTTTGGTCAATATGCCCTATTTAGATAGGAAACTTTTGTTCCAATTGGCAAGTCAAGATTGTAATAAAAAGCTCAAAATTATGATGTATTGATATGTTTCTTTATAAATTAGAGAGATAAAATGACAAAAACATTATTCTTAATATTTATTTATTTATTTGAGATGAAGATGATAAAAACGCCATAACTTATCAAGGGATCGAAAGACCCCCTTATTCTAGATAGCTGCCATTTTCCCATTTGAAAAAGGACTTTTGAATTGGGTACAGAGATTAATGAAACGTGATAGTGCAGTAAGTGTTGTAAGTATAAAAAGTATATTATAATAATAATTCATTTTAATTTTGATACTTGTAAAGCGATGTAATGTGATGTAATGCGACGTAATGTGATACTTAATATTGCCTTTTACCATTTGAAATAGGACTTTTGAATTGGGTACAGAGATTAAGGAAACCAGTTAGTGTGTTAGTGAAGTAAGTGTTGTAAGTAAATAAAATATATTATAATAATAATTCATTTTAATTTTGATCATCCGACAAATGATTTTCCCAAAAAAAGCGCAATTTCCTTCACATATACAAACATTTTTCCTACACTATTTGGAATGAAAACTGGTGAGATATGACGAGATATTCTGATTTCTCAGCAATATCTTATTGTTATTTGTATTTATCTTTTGCTTTCTTGATCAATGTAAATCACGTAGGAGATAGTCTAAAATAATTTTCTAGCATAATCTTAGGGATTTGATAGGTATTCTCTCTGTATATAACATGTTGTACACGGCTAAATTTCAAGGGAAACGATTTATCCTTCTCCTTCACATATCCGACTTCGGCTTCTTAACTTGGTACCAAAAGCTTTGGTTATGAGGAACTCAAAAAACAATAGTGAGAATAGGGCCATGGATGAGAGGCGCTCACCCTATTTTCTTTCATCAAGTGACCACCCCGTATGGTTCTCACCCATGTTCACTTTAAAGGGAAGAACTATGAAGAATTGGCGAGGGTTTTTAGAGGCTCGTTGAGGGCTAAGATGAAGGTTAGTTTCATCGATAGGACAATCGACAAACCAACAAAGGCGGATGAGGTTGATCTCTGGCAGACGGTGAATTCCATAGTAGTTTCATGGATCTTTAATACCATAGAACCTAGCCTTCGTTCCTCAGTGACTTATGTGGAAGATGCAAAGGTTCTGTGGGATGATTTGGAGCAAAGATTCTCGGGGGGAAATGGGCCGAGAATTCAACAGATCAAGAGTAATCTTGCAAACTTCAAGCCACAAAAAAATGAAAGTGTAACAGCCTATAATGGCCGAGTGAAAAAGATTTGGGATGAACTCAATGACTTTGATAACGTCCTATCATGTTCTTGCAATGGTTGAACGTGTGACATCAATGCAAAGTTGATTCAATAACAGGAGGAGAAACATGTTCATCAATTTGTTACGGGGCTGAAAATCCCAAAAATTTAAGAATGTGAAGTCAAATTTCTTGAACATGGATCCTCTGTGCACGATGAACAAGTCATATTCAATGGTGGTGAGAGAAGAACGCGTACGAGGCAGCACGCGTGATGACTACCTGGAACCTGCGAGCTTTGTTGTTAAAACAATTGTGGGAACAGCTGGTGGCATATGTGGTTCAGGAGGGTACAAAAAAGAGGCGAGCAATGTTGTTTGCTCTCACTGCAAGAGGAAGGGACATGATGAAAATTCGTGCTACAAGCTGGTGGGGCATCTAAAATGGTAAGGCGATCAGCTCTTAAGGAACAAGAAGAGAAAGAACAGTACATCCAATTCCTTAGCCAATATAGTGCAAACCAACGGAGGGGGGACTGTTGGAATAATAGATGCAGATAAGGCTGGCATAATGGGTCTCACGCCTGAACAATGGAGTCAATTTAAGGAGTATGTGCAGACACAGGTGCAGTCAGTTGATCCGACAACTGGTCGCATAACTAGCCGAACATGTGGTAAGAGAAATAATGAATAATGGCTTGTCGATAGAGGGGCTAATCGTCATCTGACAGGGAATGTTTATTTGATTAGAAATGTTCAACAGATTGAGGTTAATTACCTAGGCTTGCCCAATGGAAGATTTATTAAGTCCACGAAAGTAGGTGATGTAGCCATCAGATCTAATCTTGCTTTTAGAAATGTCTTATATTCTCCCACATTCAATTGCAATTTATTGTCTCTCTCTCAACTGCTTAATGATTCCAATCATACAGTGCACTTCTCTGATAAGCTGTGTGTTGTGAGGGACCGAGCCATGAAGATTTCGATTGGAACAGGTGAACAACAAAGGGGGTTGTACTACTTGAGAGGATCAACAGGGATGCAAGCATGCAACATCAGAGAATATGGGAGCTATGATGAAACTTTTGATTTGATATATTGTGATATTTGGGGTGATTATCGACAACCTGCAATGTGTGGAGCAGTTTATTTCTTGACTATTGTGGATGGCTGTTCTCATGTTGTGTCGGTTTACCTGGTTAAATATAAAAGTGGTGTTTCTCAAACCTTGAAAAATTTTCTTGCCATGATAGAAAGAGAATTTAATAAACGGTCAAGAAAATTAGGATTGATAATGGGACGGAATTTACTTGTTTGGAAAATTATTTTTTTGAGAATGGTATTGAGCACCACAGGACTTGTGTTCACACGTATCAAGAAAATGGAATGGTTGAAAGAAAGCATAGGCTTATCTTGTATGTGTCTTGTGCTTTGTTTCAAGCAAAATTATCGATAAATTTTGGGGGAAGTGTGTTGGTGGCAGGGTATTTAATTAAATGTACTCCTTCTAAGTTGTATGCAATCACAACCATCTTGTCATGGTCGCTGCCATGTTTCTGCGATCATCTATGAAATTATTGAATTTTAAATTTGATGTGAGGCATCGCCGATTGAGATGAATTGTTAATGTGTGAAGACCCGGATCTCCTTGAAGAGCGGAGGGTAAACCCGCCTGGAGGCGGGAAAGATAAGGAAGGCAACAAGAGAGTGAGCCACTTAGTACAATGGCTCACTCTCGATAAGGAAAGCAAGATAATAACTTTCTCCCAGCAAGTTATGGGCAACGATGAGCCTCAACTCAAAAAACAATTCAAAAAACGAATTCAACTTAACACAGGTCATCTTCTTATATGCAGGAGTACTGTAAAAGGAATTGGTGGAGGTCAGCCTTCGTGCCCCACCCAAGCTCCTATACCGACCGAAGTAGCTCCATACTGTGTATAACATGAAGAGTACAGGAACTGGTTCCTGAAAAAGGCAAAGGCCATCACATTCACGGATCGGCTGATTTTCAAGTGACTTTTCAAGTCCCTATCCGGCGCATTTCAATTTTGGGAAAAATCCTTCTTATCAGAATCTTAAGGTGTTTGGATGTTTGTGTTATGTTCACTATTCCAGAAGAGATAATGATAAATTTTCTAGTCGTAGTAGACAATGCGTTTTTTGGGGGTATCCTTTTGGGAAGAATGGTTGGTTAGTCTATCATCTTGACAAGCATAAAATGCTTATCTCTAGAGATGTTGTTTTTGTGGAAAAGGTGTTTCCTTTTGCTAATACCAGGTCTGACCCAGCAGCGGCCTATACTGATTCAGATATATTTATTTGTACATCTAAAGATGTAAACGGTTGTGAGGATGATAGTACTGGTGTTCTTAGTTAGTTGCCTAAGAAGTTTCATAAACAATTGCCTAAACTATAGACTGAACAAGTGACATATACTGAACATGTAACAGATGATAACATGTGTCTGAACAACTTCTTGAACAAGTGCCTGGTGACAAAACAAGTCTTGAGCAGATTATGGAAGTGGGTGTGACAAACAATTTTCATCAAGGAGAGAGAACTAAAGTGCCTTCTACAAGGTATCCATTGACTGAATATGAGTTGGGCAAGACTTATGTGCTTAAGTCCCCTCCCCGTTACGTTCACCTTCCCAAAATAAATCTTCAGGTACTCGTCATCCTTTATCACACTTTGTTAGTTGCGCTAATTTCTCTTTGGCACACCGTTGTTTTCTTTGTTGCGGTTGACTCAGGTCATGAACCGAGACATTATGGAAAAGCAGTTCAGTCTCCCCAATGGTGTGAGGACATAAAAAAATATCTTGATGCTTAGGATCAGAATGGCACATGGGAATTGGTTAACACTACTGTTGACAAGAAAGTGATTGGCAACAAATGGGTGTAAAAGATAAAGTACAATGCGGATGGATCCATTGAATGATAAAAAGCTCGTTTGGTCATTTTGAGGAACCTTCAAGTTGAAGGTGTTGACTTCAAAGAGACTTTTGCACCCACAATCAAGATGGTCATTGTTTGAGTTTTTCTCTCTATTGCTGCAGTTCGTGGATGGGAACTTCACCAAATCGACGTGTATAACGCCTTTCTCTACGGTGATATAAGCGAAGATGTCTATATGAAAGTACCTTTGGGTCTTCCAGCCTCTTCTTCTGGTAAAGTGTGCAATAGAATAGAGTGATGAACACATTTGAGAGAAAAGAGAGAGAAAGATAGGCTAGAATCAATATTGGTGAGGCCTCTTTCTCCCCCATCTTCTCTTAATCTCTCCTTCTTTTTGTCTATTTACTTATTTTATGCCATTATAATAATATTGTGAAATGGAACCAAGCCTTGGAGTGATCAATGGTGCCCTTCATACCTAGTGTGTGATTTGTGGGTTACAAACCATGATGATCAAGGCTTGTTATGTTTAAATGCACCTTTATTTTATTGTCATTTATATTAATGCACTTTACATTCAAGTCTTTACTTTTGTTGTCTTTAAATTAATGCAATTTACTTCCAAGTCTTTACATTTATGTTGGTTTATTTGAGTTTGATTAACTTTGGATGGTAAAGTTTCAATCTTTACTATCCAAGGCCTTAACCAACTCATAATAATGTCCCTTTTGATGGTAAAGATCCAATATTTATCCATCCAAAGGTTGATTTCTTATTTCCCGAAGGTTTTCCTTGAGTGAATCATTCATTTGTATGTTAAAGTTCCAATCTTTAACCATCAAAATGATGATCTTGGCTCAAAAGCCATAATTTGTCAACTTTCTTCATATTTCCCCAATTATTGCCTTGATCACACCCAAGAATCTTTGTTTTGGTGTTTAGCTAGTGATCAATGGCATAGGGATGATCTTATTCATGTTTTGTAACTAGCAAATGGGCTGAATAGACCCAAATCAATCCAGTTTTAGCAGAATCCCCTGTTTTTGCCTGAGACTAGACTGATTCCTAAGAATCTGTCAAAACCTCCTGGACAGCCCCATAGAGCCGTACGGCTGGTTTGTCCAGGGGAGCATTTTTTCCCGTTTTTCCACTCTCTGTTAGATAATTTGTAAAGTAAACCCTTTCTGTTAAATACTTAACTAGTTTCGTTAAAAGTCAGTTTCTCCCATTTTTTCCAAGAAAACATACACACACACACACACACTTGAACAACTTTTAACAAATTTTAGGGAGACTCGGTTTTTCCGAGGCACTTTGGGTGAACTACCGGTTGAGTTTTTTCCAAAGCGTAACCTGACCTCCGAATCCTTTGTCTTTAACCATTTTTCGTTAAGTTTGGGTTTAATATTAAACTAACATGGCGACTCTGTTAAACATTGAAAGTGCCGTGTTTGGCGTTCTCGAGGGAAACATCTCCATTTTTCCCACGGGGATCCTTACAGTTGCATACTCCGGGAAAGATGTAGACCCCATCTTGTTGCTCACCCACACCAATCAAAGTCCTCGTGGTTTGGTCTTGTATCGCACACAACCGATTAGCGAACATAACTACACAATCAAGTTGTTTTACAAGTTGAGATATAGATATGAGTGTGCATTGCATGTTAGGAACAAACAAAACATTGTGTACACAAACACTTTGTCCAAGGCATAGAGATCCTTTTTTCACCGCATGTAGTGCTAGCACCATTGGGCATACCCACCATACAAGGCGTAATATCGACCACGTTTTGCAGGAGTTCAATATATCCCGTCATGTGATGTGATGCACCTGTATCAAGTAACCATTCATAATTCTTACCAGCAAGTTTTTCAGCTTTGTCGGTGTTCAACAAACTCTTAAGCATGATTATTTGTTCGTTTCTTAGTCCCAGCAAGTTCCCTACGCTTACTGCCTCGGCCATATTCCCGCCATGAGCTTCCTCTTTCGTTGTATCTCTAGCGGCATTAGCTTGAGGTGGATTATTACACACTTTGCCTTTATCTCACCATGTATTACTCGAGTTCCCCTTTGCTTTAAATCCCTTGCCATTCTGTGACTTCTCTCCCCACCAGTCTGGGTATCCGACCAACTTAAAGCATTCTTTTGCCTCATGCCCATTCTTTTTGCAATAGGTACATGTCGCGTTCTTGTCTCTTGTTGACACTATTGGTCCTCCTGTTCTCTATGGTCCTTGCCCGAATTCGGCTGCAAAAGCCACAACCTCCTTGCTGTCTTTAGACCTTGCAATATCTTGAAGGCGTTCTTCTTCCACAATCATAGAATACACTCGCATCAAGCTTGGTATAGGATCCGTGCGCAATATGATCGATCTCACTGCTCCGAATATTGTATCGTCCAGTCCCATCAAGAATTGATAAACACGTTCAGTCTCCTGCTTCTTTATCAATTCAGCCGTGATTCCACACTTACATCCCTTACACGTACACGCCAACACTGGTTCGTAATCTACCAGTTCGTCCCACATCATCTTGAGTTTTCCATAGTATGTGACCACAGTTTTTCCGGCCTGCTTTGCGTTGGCTAGATCTGATTTAAGTTGTTGGATTCTCGTTCCATTCCCTATAGAAAATCTCTCTCGAAGATCGTCGCACAACTCTTTTGCTGTGTTAGCGTATGAGATTGCGGAGCGCAAGGTTGCCTCTACCGTATTGAATATCCATGTCACGATCATGGAGTTCACAATTCCCCATTCCTCGACTTCTGGAGACCTTTCTTCTGGTTGGGTCACCGTTAGGGATGGCCAAACTGGACCGGAACCGGAAAACCGGACCGGAACCGGAAAAGCCCGGAACCGGAGCAAACCAGGGAGTAAACCGGAACCGTGGTAAGCGCGGGCCGGTTCAGGGTCACATATATGGCGAACCGGAACCGGATCGGCATTTCCATTAAAAAAAATAAAAATCCCTTATTTTTCAATAAATTTTAACATGTTTATTCATTAGTGTATTATAAAATAAAAATCTCTTGTCTTTTAATAAATTTTAACATGTTTATTCATTATTGTATGATAAACAAAAAATAAAAAAAGGTAGCGTGGACTGAACCGGAACCGGACCGGAACCGTACCGGAACCGGATTGTGATGACCGGAACCGGAACCGGTGTAAGCGCGGGCCGGTTCAGGGTCACATATATGCTGAACCGGAACCGGGCCCGGAACCGGGTTTGGTCATCCCTAGTCACCGTCCCTTGATGAATCCAATCTTCCGTTTCGCCCTGAGTGCGTTCCTCATGGATCGTGCCCATTCTTCGTAGTTAACTCCCTTCAATTGAATGTGGGAAATTATCATTCCCGGATGATCAGACGGATGAAAATAGTATGGAGAAAATACTATTGCATCTTTGCCCGAACCCCCTGTGTTCTTCCCAACCACAGCCATATCTTCCGCCATGGTTGATTATGATTTCTTTTCTCGTTTGGTCCTGGATCAGATTTGCTCTGATGCCATAAACAATTTCATGAAATTCTTTTCTGTTTTATTCACAAATAATCCTTTTGGTTTTATAGTACAAGAGTCTCATTCCTTATTGGAACATCTTTCTCTCCAAGAATCTTAGATGCAAGAATAAACTCCTAAACATATCAATATCCTATTTCCAAATAACTCCTATTCTATTTAGAAGACTAAATACTCAGATATGCCGTGCCTTTGCCTCAATCCGGTCGGGGTCTTCAAGCTGCCCGGTCGGACCCATGCCTTATCCCGGTCGGGTCTTGTAAGCAGCTCGGTCGGGCTCTTTATATATTTTAAATAAAACGTCAAAATATTAGGAAAATAATTTTTTTTATTTTAAACAAGAAATAAAGTTAAGAAATATTGCATGAAGTTAAATACACATTTTTTCTCGTATGTCAACTCGATTACTTTTTCAAATTTAAGGTGCTACATATAACTTGGTCAAGTCGATCAACGTCAGCTTTTGATTTTCTTGCAATTTGTCAAAAATGTGATTGTTAGAGCGGCTTTAGAGTTCCTTTAAAAAAGAAGCTTTAGAGGGTTTTACCATAATGTCTAGTATTGAAAATGAAATATTTAAATTATTGATATTTATACAATTATTAATAATTTTGCATCCAGAAACTTTGAAGGAGATTGTTTTCATGATCATGTTGTGTTGTTCGTCTTGTTTTTATTTTATATAAATTTTTGATTGTCAAAGTTTGATATTTTCCATAGTTTTGGCATTTAATTGTTTCAATATGTTTTGCATTTTTTTTTCCTTTAATGCTTCCATTGTGGGGGTTATGGACATAGTTATAATTGATTCACTCTAATAAAAAATTTATTTGTTTTATCGTTTTGTACTTGTATTTTATTTTACAGAATATATATATATAGGGTCGTGCTCTTGTGAGAACCTAAATATTGTGAGAACCGTGAGAACTTGGATCATTATGTTTTTACCTAATGTATCCAAGTAATATATCCAATGTATCCAAGTGAACCATTGGATACATTAGTTTTTACCTAATGTATCCGAGTAATGTATCCAATGTAACCAAGTGAACCATTGGATACATTAGGTAAAAACATAATGTATCCAAGTTCTCACGATATTTAGGTTCTCACAGGAGCACGACCTTCCATATATATATATATATATATATATATATATATAAAGTTACTATTCACATAAAGCTCTTGTTCATTTCACTATTCATTACGAATTTTTATGATTTATATTTTGATTATTATATTTGTCATTATTTTCAATTTTTATGTTAGAATCGATCCACTTTGATCAATTGGTATCAGAGCCTAATATTCAACAAATTCTTTAATTAACTCAATTTATTAGTTTGTCCCGAGTCGGTGTGTCACCTAGGTCTAAGTCACGCAATAGGAGTGTCATGCGTCCAGAAGGTAAGGAAGTGTATCCGAGAAGCAAGACAAATAATAAACAATGAGTTGGTTAGGTAGTTTTACGAATAGAAGGCCTCCTAGAAATCATGATCAAATGAACGATTATAATATACATATTGAAAATGATGAAAGAGAAAATAATCAAAACATATTATCAAAAGAAATTACATGGAATACCCAATCTTTAACAAAGTGGAAATCCACTCTGATCTCAAACTCAGAAATTTATAAAGACATAGGAATATTTAACATTAAGTCAAAATTAGCAATTAAAACAAAGAAAACAGTCATTCCCTTATTTTCCAACAATCAAACCATGAGTTTATTATCAAAATCATCAATCAAAAAATATTTTTCTTAAGGATACAAATTTTTACACATAGGATTTGTAATACCCGCATTTTTTTTTATTTTAATTGGTTTAATTAAATAATAATTAGAGTTATAGAACAATTAAAAGAGTGGGCCAAAAAGAATTTGGGTTGGCCCGAATTTTTAATTAATAAACCTAACCCAATTAGGAATCAATCCAAAGTATAAATTCTTGAGTTAGTCAAATTAGGAATTCTTTGTTATCAAAAAAACACAAAACGGAAAAAAAAAAAAAAAAAAAAAAAAAAAAAGACAAAACAAAACCCTAAAACCTACTGTAGCAGCCGCAGCAAGGAAGGGGAAGAGGGAGGAGATTTTGAAGTGTTCTAAAAAAAATCCAATCCGTTCATTCTCAAGGTAATGCTAAATCCTCTTCTCCAAAACTTGTTTCATTGAATTCGGGCTAGTAAATTATAAGTTATGCATGATTTAAGATATGAATATTAAGGTTTTTATATGTTAGTGATTCAATGACAAAACTTTAAAAAGGACAATGGATTTGATCTAAAGGTTTTGAGAATATGATGATCTCCATGTTAGTATTTTTAAGTTTGATTTTAAAATCGTGTTTTGAATGGATTGATACTATGCAATGCTTGGGGATTGAACAATTAAATCATTGAGGTTGAATTGGGTTTATCAAAAGAAAGAAAAATATGGGTTTTCCCCATAAATCTCATTCGGCCGAATGGCCCTAGAGGATTGAGAATGATTTTGTTGATTTTAATGATTTTTGTTATTAAGTTATGAATAAATTGATGTTAGGAATTACAATGGAAAAATATAGATCAAGAAAAATTGACCAAAATCATTGATATTGAAGCTACATGATTCGGCAATGGTGTCATAACTTGGGTGTTAATTCTTGATTGAAGATGTTAAGAATTGGGACGGAAAGTTAGTGTTTTCGTTAAGTTTCTAATGGAAAGAAAACAAAATCGTTATAAGAATCGTTAAAAAGTTAGAAAACTAACTTGAGAAAATAGAATAAGTACTTAGAAGACCTTGGGAGTTAAAAAGTTAACGAGAAAGGAAAAGATTGGAAATTTCAGTTAGTTTCCTAACGGAAAAGGACTAAACTGAAAAAGAATTAAAGTTAGAAGAAATAAAAAGGAAAACCTTTGAAGTTGAAGGACGAATTTGCAATTAATCCAAAGTTGAAGGACTAAATTATAATTAAACTAAAGTTGAAGGACTAAATTGCAATTAATCCAAAGTTGAAGGACCAATTTACAATTAACCCAAAGTGGAGGGACCAAATTGTAATTAACCCAAAGTTAGAGGACTTAATTGCAATTATATCAAAGTTAAAGGACTGACTCGTAAATCAAAGTCAGAAACTTAAACGTAAGAAAAGAAGTAACGAAGTAAAGAAGTTAAAACGCATCTCTCAGTTAACTAAGTAGAAATAGTTAACAATGTTGAGAGTACTAAAGTAAATTACTCCGTGCCTTGTTGATTTGCACAGAGAGGAGATTGCGAGGAAAAGCAATTCAGGTAAGGGATTACGTTCAATATTTGAACTCCTGTTTATTGGAATTCCGTATTTTCTAAATTAGCTATCAGTATGGCATGATAGTATTTGAATGAACTCTGCGTTATTGAACGTTCCTTGAAAGAATCTATACTTAGTGATGTCCCCATTGATCTACTAAGTATCGAAGTTTGAAACTTGTATCACATACTTGTACCTTGGTATGTTCTCATTTTAACTTGTAAGTTAACCACTTACTTGTTAGAGTGGCCAATGTCCAGTTAGAAAAGACATTGACGGACAGTCCACTTAGAAAAGACTCGTCCTTAAACTAGGGATTGCATGAGTGATCACATGCCTTCTCTCAGGAATTGTCTGATTACAAGGATGATTTAGACCCCGAGCATATATGTGTGGATACCATATATGTTACGACCCACACTATTGGCTTGAGAAGCTAGGTGTACAAATTGTACCTTTGGCATTGAGGTTATAATGTACGTTACCCTGGAATTGACGGAACTTGAATGAATCCCTTTGGATTGTAGTGCCATAATCCTTTGAAAGTAAAATCTTAAAAGTAATACGACTATATTGTTCTGCAGTCTTGAATCTAAAAAGTAATTGAACCTATCCTTGTAAAAGTTATTCAAAGTATTCGTTCTGGTCGTCTCTCCTTAGTAACCGGAGAGGCCACGTATGAACTTACTGAGCATTCGTTCGCTCATCCCTTCTCTATAAATTTTGTTTTCAGGATTTAAGTAGAAGGGCAAGACAAGGAAAGCAGCCGTAGGAAGACGGTGGATTGAAGATTCTTAATTTAGTAGTTTTAAGTACGTTTATTTATTTCGATGTAAGTTGAAGTACATTGATGGTTAGGGTTGTTACCTACCAAGACAAGTTTAAGTTATGCTTCCGCTATTGTTTTGAATTTATGGTTCAAATAAGGGGCCGTTGTGAACACTAAATTAAGGTATTTGTTATTGTTTATTATTGTTATTAAATGCCATTAAATGCTCAGATATTATAAGAAAATTCGGGGTGTTACAGTTGTTATCAGAGCTATGGGATTAGAGCTTAAGGGATAGGAACTCTGATATTGAATAGGTTTGATTGAGCGTCCTAGGAAGACTAGGGCTGCTTGAAGTCAAACTTTCTATTTAAGGAAATTTTCTATTTCAAGAAACTTTCTATTTAAGGAAACTTACTATTTTAGGAAAGAACCTAAGATAGAACTCCTAGAGAAATGTAGAGGAATATAAGTGAACACTTGGAAAGTGAAACTCGAAGGATTATAATAGAACGTTAATCCTATAAGTTACTTATGCAAATGATGACTGTGGTCTTATATCTTTAAGTTATATGACACTGATACTGGTCATGACTTAATCGAGGTTATGGACGGATATAGAAGAAACTCGAAAATGAACTTGAAGTATAGAATGGTTAAGCAAAGAGTGATTCAGAAGTATGTACTCCAAATCCTGAAGCTGAAAGGAGAATTAAAAGATGAAAAGGTCAACGTGAGTCTTGCATTGGGAAAAGAGATGAGAGATAGGAAGGCTCGGCTAGGTTCTAGCAGAGAGTTATAAGAAGTAAAAGAGACTATGAGTCAAAATGAGAAGGACTACCATGAGGTCAGAAAAGAGGCCTATCAATGGTATTATGAACTGGAAAAGTTCAAGGAAGAAGAGGCTAGAGAGCTTAAACCGACCAAACTTATAGGTAATGAAGCACCAAATGAGGGAGAATTAGTAGCTGATGATAAAATCGAGAAAATAGATATCAATCTTGAAGGCAATAAAGCTAATCCAATTGAAATTGATAATGATGAACCGCCAATGGTATCGGTTCGTAGGTCCAGAGGAAGACCAAGAGGATCTAAGAAGGCTTCAAAGGTGCCTAAGCGAAAGACCTAGGGGAAGGCCTAGGAAGGTCTTGTTCCATGATTGAAAAGTGGAACGTAAAGTTATTTTATGGAATTGATGATTAGTTTTAGGCTAGAGGGAAACGCTAGAATTTTTGTTTTGCTTAGATTCATTCCAGAATATTCTCTGCAATAAAAGTTTGATTATTTTATGCAAATGACTTTGTTGACTGTTCGTTCTTAAATAATTAAGCGTGTGAGCTAATCTAGAACGAGAAAGTATTGGTCGAGTGAAAGGACCATGAGTATAATTGGCGTATTGAAACGGCCAAGTAAAATTAGTTTTGGTCTAGTGAAACGATCGAAACAAGAATGAAGTGACCTATTGAAATGGTCAGGAGAAAGTATTTGGCTTATTGAAACGGTCAAGTAAAGTTAATTTTGATCCATTGAAGCGATCGAAACAAGAATGAAATAACCTATTGAAACGGTTAAGTATAATAGTAATTGGCTTAGTGAGACGGCCAAGTGTGAATGAAAATAGGTCTAGTGAATCGACCTGATAATAAGTAAAGTCTAGTGAAATGACTTCGTTAAGTAGAATTGGTCTATTGAAACGACCAAAGATCTAGTGAACCGATCTCTTGTAAAAGTTACTTCTTTTGGGGACGGCCTATTTATTTGAAAGTATTAAGCATAGTAGCAATGCTTGTATTAGCGTGAGTAATAGTGTTAAAAAAATGCAAGTTAACCTGGAACAAGTAAGAATGGTCTATTGAAATGACCGATGAAAATAGTAATGGTCTAATGAAACGACCAATAAGTCTAGTAAAGTTGACTAATTAAGATAGTGATGGTCTATTGAAGCGACCAGTGGTTTAGTGAATGACCTATAAATTGAATGTTAGTCTGTAGAGACGAGCGATAGTATGAGAGTGCGTGAAAAAGTCTCGTATTCATGATAACTAATGATAGTATCATATTATCCGAAAAGTGTTCAAAATGCCAGAGTGGCTGAGTTATGATGCTAACTCAAGGAAGTATGACGGTGAACGACTATGGTGCTAGATTCACCGAATTGCTAGAAGTTTCCCTAACGCTCTTCGATGATGAAGCGCAAAAGGCTCGAAAATTTGAAGCTGGTTTGAGCAACCGAATCAAATACAGAATTACTCCATTAATGCTACCAACCTATGACCAAGTATTGGATAGGGCAAGGATAGTAGAGAAAGAATCAGAATAGTTATCGCGGTAAGCGAGAAGAGAAGAAGAGTCAACTGAGAAAGAGTCGACTGAATCTAAAGGATGGGAATAATAATAAGCGGACGGCTGCTGACGATCGTGAAAAAGAAGGTAGTACAAGTAAGTACCAGAATAAAGACTGCGGCAATAGAAATAATGATAATAAGAACGACGCCAAAGGGCAATGTTCTGATAAGAAGTGCCAAATGATTGCTTAGCTAGGAATGTGAATTTAATTCCTGATGTGTTAAAGAATTCTTTAGTTATGGATATTCAAACTAGAGAATTGATCCCTATTACGTCTATATCTAGGAAGTGTCCTTTGAAATTGGACGAGAAAGAACTTGAGGTTGATCTCATTAGTTTAGGACATTGAGGAATTTGATGTAATCTTGGGAATGGACTAGTTGGCTGCATGTAGATTGTTTTAAAGAAAGAAATCCACTTCAGATTACTATCTAGAAAAGGGTGATGTTCTCAAGGAACGAAACCTAGAACCCGATCGAACCTTATATCGGTAATGAAGGCGCGTAAGCTGTTAAGAAAAGGGTGTGAAGGATTTCTGGAATATGTGAGTACTACGGACCAGAAGGAAGTAACTATAGAATCACTTTCTGTGATTAGAGATTTCAAGGACGTGTTTCGTGAGGATTTACCGGGAATACCTCCATAAAGAGAAGTAGAATTTTCTATCGATTTGGTACCGGAGACTTCACCAATATCGAAGGCGTCATATAGAATGGCTCCGTCAGAATTGAAGAATTAAAGGAGCAACTGCAAGAGTTGTTGAATAAGATTTTGGTTAGACCGAGTGTATCACCATAGGGTGCACCGGTGTTGTTGTGAAGAATAAGGATGAGTCGATGAGGTTATGTATCGACTATCTTGAATTAAACCGTGTGACGGTAAGGAATCAATACCGTTGCCAAGAATAGATGATTTGTTTGATCAACTTTGTGGAGTGTATTATTTCTCGAAGATAGACTTGAGGTCTAGCTATCATCAACTAAGAGCGAAGAAGAATGGTATAGCTAAGACAACCTTTAGAACAAAGTATGGTCATTATGAGTTTGTAGTGATGCCGCTTGGGTTGACTAACGCACCGGCAGCATTCATGGAGCTTATGAATAGGATATTTCAGAAGTTCTTAGAAAAATGTGTGATAGTATTCATTGATGATATTTTGGTGTACTCGAAGACAAAGGAGGAACATGCTGAACATTTGAGGATAGTACTAGAAATTTTGAGGAGACGGAAACTATACGCGAAGTTTAAGAAATGCGAATTCTGGTTGGAGAAAGTAGCATTTTTGGGACACGTAGTGTCGAAAGAGGGAATTTCTGTGGATCCGACAAAGGTGGAGGCAATAATGGATTGGGAAAGACCGACTACAGTAACCGAAATAAGGAGTTTCTTGGGTTTAGCTGGTTACTATAGAAGGTTCGTAGAAGGATATTCGAAGTTATCAGGACCATTGACGAAGCTGACGCAGAAATCAGCCAAGTTCGTTTGGTCAGAAGAATGTGAGAAAAGCTTTCAAGAATTGAAGAATAGATTAGTATCTGCACCAGTATTAACACTACCGACAGGGACGGAAGGTTTTGTTATCTACAGTGATGCGTCGTTGAAAGGACTAGGCTGTGTACTGATGCAAAATGAGAAGGTGATAGCTTATGCATCTAGGCAGTTGAAAGTGCATGAAAGGAATTACCCGACCCATGATCTAGAGTTAGCAGCAGTAGTATTTGCCTTGAAAATTTGGAGACATTATCTGTATGGCGTGAAATGTCAGATTTTTACGGATCACAAGAGCCTTAAGTATATCTTCACGCAGAAGGAATTGAATATGAGACAACAGAGGTGGCTAGAACTTCTCAAGGACTACGACTGTGAAATACTGTATCATCCTGGGAAGGCCAACAAGGTGGCAGATGCCTTAAGTAGGAAGAATCACGGAATGTTGGCTACGTTGATCTCTAAGGGGGTAAGTATATGGAAAGATGTCAAGGAGATGAACTTGATAGTAAAAGTAAGCGGATACTTGGCTCGACTGACGTTACAACCTGCATTGTTGGGCAGGATTAAAGAGGCACAAGAGTTAGACGAGGAGAGAGAAGCTCTAATCGGAAAAGGGCAAGCAAAGGATCTTCACATGGGCGAAGATGGAATTCTGAGATACCAAAAGAGAGTATGGGTGCCAAATAATGACGAAATTAAGAGAGAGGTACTGAGAGAAGCTCATTGCTCAAAGTTCTCTGTACATCCGGGGAGTACTAAAATGTATAGGGATCTTAAGGAGTCATATTGGTGGAATAATATGAAAAATGACGTGGCAGAGTATGTGCATAGATGTCTGACGTGTCAACAAGTTAAGAGTGAACATCAGAAGCCAGCAGGGTTACTGCAATCATTACCAATTCCTGAATGGAAGTGGGAGAATATTGCTATGGATTTCGTTAGTGGGTTGCCAAAGACGGTAGGGAAGTATGATGCTATATGGGTTATAGTAGATCGATTGACTAAGTCAGCACATTTCCTGGCAATCAAGAAGACTGATTCGTTGGAGAAGTTGGCCAAGTTGTATATCGACGAGATAGTAAGGTTGCATGGGATCCCGATCACAATTGTGTCTGATCGAGATGCTAGGTTCACTTCTAAATTTTGGAACAGCCTACAAGAAGCATTGGGAACAGAATTGACCATGAGTACGGCGTTTCATCCACAGACAGATGGGAAGTCGGAAAGGACTATCCAGACACTGGAAGACATGCTGAGGGCTACTTTGTTAGATTGTCCCAATGCATGGGACGAACATTTACCGTTGGTGGAATTCGCATACAACAATAGCTTTCATGCCAGTATTGGGATGGCACCATATGAAGCATTGTATGGGAGGAAGTGTAGATCACCCGCATGTTGGGACGAATTCGGTGAGAGGAGGTTAAGTGGACCGGAACTCGTACAAGTCACGGCGGATAAGGTACAACAGATCCGGAAGTGGCTACAGACTGCACAGAGTAGGCAGAAATCTTACGCAGACAATAGAAGGCGAGAACTGGAATTTCAGCCAGGGGATCGAGTATTCCTAAAGATATCACCCACGAAGGGAGTTATGCGTTTTGGGATTAAGGGAAAGTTAAGTCCACGATATGTGGGACCATTCGAAATTCTTGATAAGATCGGGGAAGTGTCTTATCGATTGGTGTTACCGCCGGTATTAACTGGAGTGCATAATGTGTTCCATGTCTCCATGCTAAGGAAGTATATTCATGATCCGAGTCATGTGATAGAATATAAGCAGTTAAGAGTTCGGGGAGATTTGACGTACGATGAACGACCAATCAAGATCGTCGACAGAAAAGACGAGGTCGTAAGAAAGCGTACGGTCCCATATGTAAAAGTGCAATGGAGCAATCACTCAGAAAGAGAAGCAACATGGGAACAAGAAAGTGAAATGCGCGAATTGTACCCAGACATCTTCTCGGATTAAGACTGGTCAAAGTTTGAGGACAAACTTCTTTTAAGGGGGTAAGAATGTAATACCCGCATTTTTTTTTTATTTTAATTGGTTTAATTAAATAATAATTAGAGTTATAGAACAATTAAAAGAGTGGGCCAAAAAGAATTTGGGTTGGCCCGAATTTTTAATTAATAAACCTAACCCAATTAGGAATCAATCCAAAGTATAAATTCTTGAGTTAGTCAAATTAGGAATTCTTTGTTATCAAAAAAACACAAAGCGGAAAAAAAAAAAAAAAAAAAAAAAGACAAAACAAAACCCTAAAACCTACTGTAGCAGCCGCAGCAAGGAAGGGGAAGAGGGAGAAGATTTTGAAGTGTTCTAAAAAAAATCCAATCCGTTCATTCTCAAGGTAATGCTAAATCCTATTCTCCAAAATTTGTTTCATTGAATTCGGGCTAGTAAATTATAAGTTATGCATTATTTAAGATATGAATATTAAGGTTTTTGTATGTTAGTGATTCAATGACAAAACTTTAAAAAGGACAATGGATTTGATCTAAAGGTTTTGAGAATATGATGATCTCCATGTTAGTATTTTTAAGTTTGATTTTAAAATCGTGTTTTGAATGGATTGATACTATGCAATGCTTGGGGATTGAACAATTAAATCATTGAGGTTGAATTGGGTTTATCAAAAGAAAGAAAAATATGGGTTTTCCCCATAAATCTCATTCGGCCGAATGGCCCTAGAGGATTGAGAATGATTTTGTTGATTTTAATGATTTTTGTTATTAAGTTATGAATAAATTGATGTTAGGAATTACAATGGAAAAATATAGATCAAGAAAAATTGACCAAAATCATTGATATTGAAGCTACATGATTCGGCAATGGTGTCATAACTTGGGTGTTAATTCTTGATTGAAGATGTTAAGAATTGGGACGGAAAGTTAGTGTTTTCGTTAAGTTTCTAATGGAAAGAAAACAAAATCGTTATAAGAATCGTTAAAAAGTTAGAAAACTAACTTGAGAAAATAGAATAAGTACTTGGAAGACCTTGGGAGTTAAAAAGTTAACGAGAAAGGAAAAGATTGGAAATTTCAGTTAGTTTCCTAACGGAAAAGGACTAAACTGAAAAGGAATTAAAGTTAGAAGAAATAAAAAGGAAAACCTTTGAAGTTGAAGGACCAATCTGTAATTAATCCAAAGTTGAAGGACTAAATTATAATTAAACTAAAGTTGAAGGACTAAATTGCAATTAATCCAAAGTTGAAGGACCAATTTGCAATTAACCCAAAGTGGAGGGACCAAATTGTAATTAACCCAAAGTTAGAGGACTTAATTGCAATTATATCAAAGTTAAAGGACTGACTCGTAAATCAAAGTCAGAAACTTAAACGTAAGAAAAGAAGTAACGAAGTAAAGAAGTTAAAACGCATCTCTCAGTTAACTAAGTAGAAATAGTTAACAATGTTGAGAGTACTAAAGTAAATTACTCCGTGCCTTGTAGATTTGCACAGAGAGGAGATTGCGAGGAAAAGCAATTCAGGTAAGGGATTACGTTCCTTACAGTATTTGAACCCCTGTTTATTGGAATTCCGTATTTTCTAAAGTTAGCTATCAGTATGGCATGATAGTATTTGAATGATCTCTGCGTTATTGAACGTTCCTTGAAAGAATCTATACTTAGTGATGTCCCCATTGATCTACTAAGTATCGAAGTTTGAAACTTGTATCACATACTTGTACCTTGGTATGTTCTCATTTTAACTTGTAAGTTAACCACTTACTTGTTAGAGTGGCCAATGTCCAGTTAGAAAAGACATTGACGGACAGTCCAGTTAGAAAAGACTCGTCCTTAAACTAGGGATTGCATGAGTGATCACATGCCTTCTCTCAGGAATTGTCTGATTACAAGGATGATTCTAGACCCCGAGCATATATGTGTGGATACCATATATGTTACGACCCACACTATTGGCTTGAGAAGCTAGGTGTACAAATTGTACCTTTGGCATTGAGGTTATAATGTACGTTACCCTGGAATTGACGGAACTTGAATGAATCCCTTTGGATTGTAGTGCCATAATCCTTTGAAAGTAAAATCTTAAAAGTAATACGACTGTATTGTTCTGCAGTCTTGAATCTAAAAAGTAATTGAACCTATCCTTGTAAAAGTTATTCAAAGTATTCGTTCTGGTCGTCTCTCCTTAGTAACCGGAGAGGCCACGTATGAACTTACTGAGC
This sequence comes from Campanula takesimana, assembly GCA_026119855.1. NCBI lineage: Eukaryota > Viridiplantae > Streptophyta > Magnoliopsida > Asterales > Campanulaceae > Campanula > Campanula takesimana. The sequence goes on from JAOWBW010000839.1 coordinate 40,708, forward strand.
ATTCGTTCGCTCATCCCTTCTTAATTTAGTAGTTTTAAGTACGTTTATTTATTTCGATGTAAGTTGAAGTACATTGATGGTTAGGGTTGTTACCTACCAAGACAAGTTTAAGTTACGCTTCCGCTATTGTTTTGAATTTATGGTTCAAATAAGGGGCCGTTGTGAACACTAAATTAAGGTATTTGTTATTGTTTATTATTGTTATTAAATGCCATTAAATGCTCAGATATTATAAGAAAATTCGGGGTGTTACAGGATTAGTACAAGTTGCAATCAAATCTTTAACAATGGAAGGATTAAACACAAGTATACAAATAGCTCTAAGAGATGCTAGACATCTAAATTACATAGACTCTTTATTAGGAGTCATAGAAACAAGTTTAACAAATGGACCAATTCATTTTAATACTTATCCAAATTTTACAATTTTCTTAACTGGTCCTCACATCTTAGATATTTTAACCCTTGATATTTTAACACATAATTACCATATGAAGAAAGGATCTCATGTATACGAAATATTCTGTAGATTACATTTTAAAGTAATGAATACAGGACTTTGTCAAAATGCATTCAACAAAAGAAACAAAATAGGAGAAACTGTATTTTGGGAAATAGATAAAACAAAAGCCAATATTAATATCCCTAAAACAATTAAATTGAATGATATTACTTTACCAGAAAAATGGACATATCCTTCTAGGACTGTCCCAATAAAAGAACAAAAACAAACATCTGATTTAGAACAAATCATACAATATGAAGATGGATCTGTAGATCTAAAGTTCAAAAGATCACAGTCTTTCTACAGAAATACAAATGCTAATTTTAAAATACCAATACCATCTAGAAAATCTACATCAGGAAGATATGAATACCAAGAACCAAGTAAACATGAAGATAGTTCTTCAAGAAATGAAACAGTCTTCGAAAATGAATCTAAAACAGAAATTCCTTATCAATCAAACAATATTGGAATAAATAGAGAAGGAATTCATGTAAGTCCTTATGACGATAGTGAAACAATAAATATGATAAAAAAAAAAAAACGAATTTTCATTAAACAAATACATTTTACGAAAAGATTTCCAAAATGAAAAGAATAAAGAAAACAAAAATTTATTTTTTCAAACATATAACAAAGAAGAACAAAAATTAATAAAAGAAAAATATTATGAATTGTGCAAATTACAAGAATATCATATACCATTTTTTGACTTTTTAAATGATGATTACTTATACAAAATAACAACAATAGAGAAAAAATACGCAAATGGTACAAAGTAGGACCAGCACCAGGATTTTTACCAAAAAACGAAAGTTATGTTAGTGAAAAACCACCTTTAGAGATATCTTATTTTCGTAAAAACGGTGTCAACCATGCCACATACCCTATTGTAAGTGGAGATGTCTTAACTGATGAAAAATTCACAGATTTATATTTACAAAATAATTGGACAAATTTATCCCTATTTACCATGGGACAACAATTAGATAGAGTTGAAGATAAAATTGATAATGTCACAAATGGAAGGGCCTTAGTAAGACACGAAATGGAAAATCTTGAAGTTAAAATAGGACCAACACCTGTTAATACAAAAAAATTATAATTACAAATCTACAAGATTTACAGAATACTCGGAATTATATAATATGGATCCATCAAATAGGAAACACAAAGATAAAAAATTTAATAAACAAATACCACCTCCTAAAAATCTTATAACAATAACAGAAGTAGAACCAAAACAAAAAAATCCATTAAATGATAAAACTTCCGAATCGGAAACATCATCCGATAAAGAATATAATTCATCAGAAGAAGAATTTAAACAAAATACAATTCCAATTCAAACCATGAAACGAAATTATTACAATTATAAAGAATCAGATGATTTAGAAATATTAAGACAACTAACAAAGTCTTATAATGCAAAAAATATTTACGAATGGAATATTGATGGATTAGGTGAAATGGAAATTATAAATATCACAAAAGAAATGATAATTGTAGGAAACATTTAAAAATCTATAAATATTACAGAAAGACAAGCAATAGAAAATATTATTGTAAGTGCAGAATGTGGTGATACCACAAGTGCTGACCACACTGTCCAAGTGATACCGTCGGACAGTCTGCATATATTTGTATATTTGCTTCATAAATAATTGCTGGACTAATGACTAATATTATTGCAAGGTTTATTGTTTATGTTGGTCCATTTTCAGGTATAACCTATGCTAGAATAATGCAAGGAAGTTAAAAACAAGTTATGGATAAAATGAGATTTTATCCATAAACATGTGGGGATTTAATTCACAACAAACACATGGGATTTGACCCATTCAAAGACTGAGTTGTTGATCAATAAAGTACAAGGCGTGGATAGCAAGAAGGTACAAGTCGGGTATGCAAGGACTTGGGCACCAAGAATTAGCTCCTACAAATATGGACATATGGAGAAATTCATCCCCAAGGCTCGGCAACTCCACCTCTCCACTCCACCACGTTTTTACCACCTCTCCAAGCCATTATGAGTAACTCCCAAGTATTCTTGAAGCCTATAAATAGTGAAGGAGGAGAAGCATTGAAAACACAACACTTGAAGCAAGAACACACACTCCTCATAAGAAAGTCTTACACATTCCTTAGTTCCTTATAAATTCCCAAACACATTTATATTCTTGTATCGAGTATTATAAGTGTCTTGTCTAGGTTAGGATTCTGTGTATTAGACTTAGTCGTTCCACAAAGCTTTAATTGTAATAGCATTAGGGAACTCTCGGCCTTTACTTCACTTCATATTATTTAGTAAAGGTCTCGCCTTTTGAGGCATCCCTCAAGATATATAATTTATATATATTGAGAAAAATAATTCTTGTGTTGATTTGCCGCTGCAAACTCTTTTCAGAAACTATTTTCTGTTCGTGTGTGTTATGTGTTGCCAGAAGTGATATCGTTGCAGTGACAACACTTTTGATATCACTTCATTTCTGACTTAAGCCTTGACCATGCTTTTTCAATTGGCACCAGAGCTGGTTACTTGATATACTAAGTACTTCGGTCCAGTGTGTCATGGCTTATGATCCTGCAAATCCATATCTTGAGAGACTTTCTATTCTTCTTGGCTTGAATCATACTTCCCTTAGGAATAGTGAGGAAAGAGAGCTAGAAAACATTAAAGAACGTGATCAATCAGCCATGTTGATTATGGCTTTGGAGCACTCAAAGTCATATTCAGAAAGTGTTGCCAATGGTGTTACCCAGAGTGCGATAACACCAAGCCCAACACCCAGCAGGTATAATACTTCTAAATTTTCTGAAGATTTTTGCTTTCATGGTTCAATTAATGTTGATGCAGGATTTCCAGATGAGGAGGATTTAAGCAAGGATGAGCTCATTGATGGGTTAAAAGATCTCTACAAGGCGTTGTTTAAAGAATGGAAGAAAGAGAACAATATGGTAGCGATCTTAACCAAAGAAAATCATGAGCTAAAACACTCTTTGACTCGGTTGGCGGTGCAATTCACAAAGTTGGATGTTGAACTTGTTAAAATCAAGTCCAAGTTGAAGCTAGCCGAGACCACCTTCAAAAATCTCAACACGAGGTTCTCAAAATTGGATGAAATACTCGACTTGAGTAAGTCTCTCAAAGCAGGTATTGGGTTTCAAGACACTCTTGATAAAATCACTTCTACCTTATTGAATGAAAATTATGAAACATGTTTTGTAAAAGAACATGAAAAAGTAAAAAGTAGTTCATCAAGTGATATTTCTGATCAACCGTGTGTGTGTGAATACTATCACATAACTGGACAAAGTAAATTTGATTGTTTTACTCTCAAAAAGAAAAATTTCATTCCACATGTGTTATCTCAAGTGTTACCCAACACTCAAGACAACACTGGTGATCAGAAAATCAAAAAGTCTAAAAAAATATTTTTGGTTTCTAAAATCCAATCATAAATGCAATGTTGTATTTTCTTCTTTGAGGACTAACGTTTCAGGTTCATGATACTTTGATAGTGGTTGCTCACATCATATGACGGGAACAAAAGTGTTTTTGAAAGACTATGAATCTATCCAAGGTGAAACGGTGACATACGGAGGTGGAGGAAAGAGCAATATAATAGGGAAAAGGACACTTGATGTTTCCGGATTCCCTGCCTTAAAGGGTGTCTTGCACGTTGATGGATTGGTTGCTAATTTAATTAGCATTGGCCAATTGTGCGATGACAACTTGGAGGTAAAATTTAATAAAAATACTTGTAAAGTTTTTGATAACACTAACACCTGTGTAATGTCAGGAACTAGATCAAGTGACAATTGCTATCTTGTTGCTGATAAACAAGTATGCAATTCAGTTAATATGGATGACACAATTTTGTGGCATCAAAAGTTGGGACATGCCCCTTATGGAAACTTGAAGAAAATTTTCCAGTTTGAGGCTGTCAAATGAGTCCCCAAACTGAATTTGAAGAACAAAATTGTGTGTGGGGACTGCCTTAAGAGTATGGAGACGCGTGTTACCCGCAGTGTTACCCAACACCAGGAGCAACACTTTGGGAAAACACATTGTTTTCAGCTTTTGCACATGGACTTGATGGGTCCAATTGAGGTAGAAAGCCTGGGAGGTAAGAGGTATATTTTTGTTATAGTTGATAATTTCTCTAGGTTTTCTTGGGTATATTTCCTAAGAGAAAAATCTGAAACTTTAGATAAATTTAAACTCTTGCATTTCAAAATCAAAAACATGTTTTGCTCACCTATTTTATGTATAAGATGCAATCATGGAAAAGAATTTGCAAATGTTTCTTTTTATACTTTTTGTAAGAAAAAGGGGATACACCATGATTTTTCGATCTCTAAACCACATGGTGTGGCTCAAAAGAAAAATAGGACATTGCTTGATATGGCCCGTGTTATGCTGTTCTCTAAAAGGATTTCAAAAAGATTTTGGGCTGAAGCTTTGAGCACGGCTTGTCACATTTCTAATAGAGTCTTTCTAAGACCCGGTTTAACTATGACACCCTGTGAGATTTTGAATAGGAAAAAACCACGTGTTCATTACTTCCATGTGTTTGGGTGTGTATGTTATATATTAAAAGACTGGGATCACTTAGCTAAATTTTACTCTAAGAATGATAAAGCCATTTTTCTTGGATATTCTCATGACAATCTTGCATATCGAGTCTATAATTTAAGATTGGGAACTATTCAAGAATCTGTAAATATTGTTTTTGATGATCTGTCAAGTGTTGCAGATGAACCAAGTGCTTATCCTCGTTTGGTACTGCTGGAACAGCCTCAAAGTGAATTTGACATTTATGTTGGACCAAGTGTTGACATAAGTGTTGGACCAGAAGTCAGTCCAGTTGCAGAAAATGAACATAATGAGGACTCCAATAGAGTTGATGATCCCGTCAGAAGAGATCCCCCTTTGAGGATTCAAAAGAATCATCATATATCCCAAGTGATAGGGAGGTTAGACGAAGGGATACAAACTAGACGTAAGGAACCAGTTAATTATCGAGACATGGTTAGGTATATTAAGGTAAACCATTCATGTTTTCTTTCTAAGCTTGAATCTGAAAATACTTTGAAAGATGAATATTTTATTCAAGTTTTTAACCATAAGAGATTTTCTAACTTGAAGAAGTCTCTTGTTCCATTTCTTGTTTAAACCCCTTGGATCATCTTTGTTGTTGTACAATATTTTAATTTAAAAAAAAAAAAAATCAGTTTTTCGTTTTAAGCCTTCGCGACGTCACATGCTGACCTTTTTGTTTCGGTAGGTTTATACTTGGTTAACATGTTTGTCAAATCCCCTTTGTTCTAAAAAGTGACAAAGTCACTAATGTTTTGTGATAAAATAAAAGGCAAAAGGCAAAAAGCACTTGTAGTATTTCCTAAGTAACTCGGGGCACGGCGTTCGCTGCGACGATGCACTCTTGCCAAAGGGAGATACTATCTAGTGATTTCGTACCAAGTATTAAGAACATGGAGTTCGCTGCTACAGTGTATCCTACTTGAAAGGTACAAATCACTAAAGCATTTTTTACACTTTATAAGGACTCGGAGCACGGAGCTCGCTACTACGAAGCTTCCTTGTAGATAAAGAAGTGTAAATTATGCTTATATTTTAAAGTGCTTAAAGATGAAGAACAAGCTTATATAGTGTTAACTTCAAACATGTAATTAAGGCTTGCTATGCATCAAATGTTTGAAGATGAAAAGCTTGTATCTTAGCCTCAAGTGCTTATTATAAAGAAGCCAAACAATTTGCCTCAAGTGTTTATTAAGAGGATTGTTTTGCCTTAAGTTTCTTAAAGTGAAAATTTTATCAAGGGGATATTTTATTTATATGTTTTCCTAAGTGCTACCATCATTGCCGATAACACATTATTATGTGCTACATTATTTTTTTATTCATTTCTTTTTTCGAAAATTAATAGTTAATTTTTGAAAGTTCGAAAGTCCTTTATAATTTGTGGATTTTTTTGATTTTCAAAAAGTCTTTATTAAATTCCTTTTTATTTTATTTTTGGTGAATTTGGTTAAGTAACTTCACCTCTAAAAAGTTTGAAATCAAGTTTCAAATCAAACTCAAAAATTAGGGATGTAATCACCTAGGCCGAATTATCCAACATTATTTTCTTTTATTTTTAATTTTTTGTTTTATTTTCAAAAAAAAAAGAAGGGCTTTTTGGGATAATGGCCGGTTGTTTTATCAAAAATGTGGGTGATGTGATTGAGTGTAACTATCTAGCTAGGAAATAGGGGGAGTTGAGAGTTATAGGGTTTAGGAAGAGACTTATCATAAATTGTATTTATCTCTTCCATTTGAATACTTCCTAAAATATCCAAATTAAACCCCTCCTCCTCTCACCGATCTCCCTCTTTCTCTCGCCGACCTCTCTCTCTCAGTCTCTCTCACGCTTAAAATCTCTCTTCCAAAATTCTTTCCTTCTATTCTCAAAACTCTATAAATGGCTTCCCCTTCCAAAACCTCAAATGAGCACATGGAAATCTCGCCATTGTTGTCTCCGGACCTCCACCTGTTCCGGTCGCACAGGCTCCTCCTACGTCGGCTCCTTCTCAACCTATAGTGACTACCATCAAGAAAAAGAAAAAGAAGAGAAAAGACTCATCTTCTTCACACCAACCGATTGCCCAAGCTCCATCAATGCAGACTTCAAGCCAGATACAGATTCATACAGACTTGTAGAAATTCTTTGCACAGTATTCTTCACAAACAGGGGGAGATAATGCTGCCACAAGTGCTGTTCTAAATGCTGCCCCCATAAGTGATGTTCTGCATGCTGCCACAAGTGCTGTTCTGCATGCTAACACAAGTGCTGATCTAACTGCTAATGCACGTGGGCGGGCTTGTGATACTCAAACAGGTTTGGTAGTTGGTGTGTTTCTATTCTTGATAGCTTTTAAAAACAATTTTTATGTTAGTTGTTTTGAAACTATTAGTTGCACATAACATTTGTTTTACATTTGTTTTTTGGTTGGTTTATTTGTGTGAAGTGTGTTAAACACTTCACGGTTTTTGGATTTTATAACTTTGGTTTTGTTTTGGATAATTAGTTTTTAATCATGTTTAGTTTACTTGGTTTAAAACTATTTCAAAATCATTGTTTTTCTGTTGACTTGACTCTTTGAGGGGGAGTTAATCTTTGCGGGGAGAATTTATGTATATTCTGTATTTGTGGCTAACATTGTCTTGCAGGGTCACAACATTATTTAGTTTGTGAAGAAATATACAATTAAGGGGGAGATTGTAAGTGCAGAATGTGGTGATACCACAAGTGCTGACCACACTGTCCAAGTGATACCGTCGGACAGTCTGCATATATTTGTATATTTGCTTCATAAATAATTGCTGGACTAATGACTAATATTATTGCAAGGTTTATTGTCTGTGTTGGTCCATTTTCAGGTATAACCTATGCTAGAATAATGCAAGGAAGTTAAAAAGAAGTTATGGATAAAATGGGATTTTATCCATAAAAATGTGGGGATTTAATTCACAACAAACACATGGAATTTGACCCATTCAAAGGATGAGTTGTTGATCAATAAAGTACAAGGCGTGGATAGCAAGAAGGTACAAGTCGGGTATGCAAGGACTTGGGCACCAAGAATTAGCTCCTACAAATATGGACATGTGGAGAAATTCATCCCCATGGCTCGGCAACTCCACCTCTCCACTCCACCACGTTTTTACCACCTCTCCAAGCCATTATGAGTAACTCCCAAGTATTCTTGAAGCCTATAAATAGTGAAGGAGGAGAAGCATTGAAAACACAACACTTGAAGCAAGAACACACACTCCTCACAAGAAAGTCTTACACATTCCTTAGTTCCTTATAAATTCCCAAACACATTTATATTCTTGTATCGAGTATTATAAGTGTCTTGGCTAGGTTAGGATTCTGTGTATTAGACTTAGTCGTTCCACAAAGCTTTAATTGTAATAGCATTAGGGAACTCTCGACCTTGTACTTCACTTCATATTATTTAGTAAAGGTCTCGCCTGTTGAGGCATCCCTCAAGATATATAATTTATATATCTTGAGAAAAATAATTCTTGTGTTGATTTTCCACTGCAGACTCTTTTCAGAAACTGTTTTCTGTTCGTGTGTGTTAAGTGTTTCCAGAAGTGATATCATTGCAGTGACAACACTTTTGATATCACTTCCTTTCTGACTTAAGCCTTGACCCTGCTTTTTCAATTATCATAGTATTTACTAGATAATTACGAACTTGGTGGGATAAGCTCTTAGGGAATAATATAAAAACAAATATTCTTAATGCTGTAAAAATAAACCAAGAAGGACAACCAATAGTAGATGAAAACGGAAGCCAAATTCCAGTACAATTAATAAATTTAATATTTAATATTACAACTCATTTCATAGTAGATATAAACTTATACACAGAAAAGAATTCTAAAATATTACAAAACCTAAAATGTAGAAAATTAGAATAATTTAAATGGTATAAAGAAAATTTCTTAGAAAGAGTTTTTAATCTGGCTGACCCAAATAATTACCATTGGAAAGAAAAATTTATTACTGGTTTACCAAAGCTATTTTCAAAAAAAGTAAAAGTTACAATAGAACAAAAATATGGAAAAATGTCTTATGATGAACTCACTTATGGGGATCTATTTACTTGTGTAAATCTTACTGGTTTAAGATTATGTCAAGACCAAAAACTAAGTTACAAATTAAAAAAAGAAAACTCCCAAACAAGAAAAGATTTAGGTCATTGGTGTGAACAATTCGGTTTCGACAAATTACAATCACCATACCAAAAGAAACGTTTTGAACATTATAAGAGTCCATATTACAAAAATAGCACTTACAGAAGGAAACATAAAAAAATTAAATAAACATTACCAAAACGAACCCTTTACATATTACAAAAATAACAAAAATACAGATTACAAGAAAAAGATACAGTAATAATAAAGAATATAATGTTGGAACAATTTAACCCTGAATGCCATACTCATATTTAGAAGGAGATTGAGGAAGGAGATGAAGGCGGAAGCGATAATTACCTGTCGAATCCATAGTTGATGTTGAAGGGAGAAAATAAGAACACGATGAAGATGTAGGAGAATGGATCTTCTAAATGAAAGTGTCTCTTAATCTCTCAAAGTTCTTCTAACAATATGAAGTATAATTTAGATGAGAGAAAGTAAGAATCAAGTAGTTTCTAGGCTTGATGGAAGGGCCTTTTATATGAAACATGGTGACACTTCAAATAGGGACCATACCTATTCATTTCTTAAGCAATATTGATTTACTATTTTGCCCATCATAAATAGGTAAATTACATTTCAGGGATTCTACACATTGACTAGGTTTGACTATACTTTATATTAATATTATAGTCATGATTTTATTAATGGAAGTCCAAATAACTTGTATAGCAAGCCATGTTCTAACAATCTCCCACTTGGGTTGCAAAACTAAGTTCTTCCTTTTAAATCATAAGTATAACATAAATGACAACCCTTATGTGCACTTTGTTGTCATCTATAACAATCTCGTCCATTAGCCATATAAGTATAGGACTAAAGGGGCGGTCGTTGTAATTGATTCGCAACTAAACCCACTATAATCACATATACCAATCCAACTAAATGACATAGATCAAAAGTATAGATATGTAGCATGGAACTTAATGAATATATAAACATATTCTCCAACTAGTCCAACTTTAACCAAATGAGATCAAACTTTAAAATTAATAGAACAATAAATTGAAGAAACAACACAAACTCCCACTATATTAAATGTTATCAAAAGTTGTTACACCCATATGAGCAACATGCTCGTGAAACACTAAAGGTGATAACGCCTTAGTAAACGGATCCGCTAACATAGAGTTTGTACCAATAAGTTGTATTTCTATGTGTTCCTTTTGTACCCTCTCTCTTACAACAAGAAATTTAATGTCAATGTGTTTAGACTTTGACGAGCTCTTGTTATTATTGGAGTACAAGACCGCTGCCCTATTGTCACAATATAGCTTAATAGGTCTTTCGACGCTATCGACAATACGCAGCCCTTCAATGAATTTACGCAGCCATATAGCTTGATTGGATGCCTCGAAACAAGCAACAAACTCGGCTTCCATGGTAGAGGAAGTTACGAGTATCTGCTTGGCACTTCTCCAAGAAATTGCTCCACCGGCTAATATGAAGACATAACCAGACATTGATTTACGGCTGTCTTGGCATCCAGCAAAGTCGGAATCGGAATACCCAATGATCTCAAGATGATCCGAATTTGAATATGTAAGCATGTAGTCCTTGGTGTTTTGTAAATACCGCATCACTCTTTTGGCTGCGACCCAATGTTCTCTCCCCGGATTGCTTTGGTATCTACCAACCATCCCAATAATAAAAGCTAAGTCTGGACGAGTACAGACTTGAGTATACATTAAGCTTCCTACTGCTGATGCATAAGGGATATTTTCCATATACTTGGTCTCAAATTTGTTTTTGGGACATTGATTAAGACTGAATTTATCTCCTTTAGAAACAGGGGTGTTATATGGTTTACAGTTTTGCATGCTAAACCTTTGTAATACCTTCTCTATATAGGCCTTTTGTGATAATCCTAAAGTACCTCGTGAGCGATCACGATGTATTTAGATTCCTAATACAAAAGATGCCTCACCAAGATCTTTCATTTCAAATTTGTTTGAAAGAAATTTCTTAGTTTCTTTTAGAAGGTTCATATCATTACTAGCAAGCAAAATATCATCCACATATAAGACTAAGAATATAAATTTACTCCCACTGAACTTATGGTATATACAATCTTCACCAAGATTAGTTTCAAAGCCAAATGAAAGAATTACTTGGTTAAATTTGAGATACCATTGACGAGAAGCTTGATTGAGCTCATAAATGGATTTCTTAAGTTTACAAACTAAATGATTAGTTTGTTCCAAATCATCCACCATTTCTGGTTTCTTCATATAGATGGTTTCCTCAATGTCTCCATTGAGAAAAGCTTTCTTTACATCCATTTGATGAATCTCAAGATCATAATATGCTACTAATGCCATAATGATCCTAAAGGAGTTTTTAGAAGATACCGGAGAGAATGTTTCTTTGTAATCAATACCTTCTTTTTGAGTGAAACCTTTAGCAACAAGACCAGCCTTATGTCTTTCCACATTACCTTGTGAATCTCTTTTGGTTTTAAATATCCATTTTCAACCAATAGGTTTCACATCCTTAGGTAATGGGACAAGATCCCAAACGTCGTTGTCTTTCATAGATTTTAAATCTTCATTAATGGCATTGATCCACTTATGAGAATTAGGACTATTAATGGCTTAATGGAAGGTGAGAGGCTCATCTCCCACTAAACCTAAGTGTCCTTCATTTTCGGCAAGATACACCTCATAATCATCCGAAATGACACTTCTTCTTACTCTATTGGATCTTCTTAAAGGCACCGGTTCTTCCTCGTTTTGAGGTTGTTGAATTTCCTCATTTTGATCAACATTTTCATGTTGTTCAACATTTATAGGGGAGTTAATATTTTGATTTGTATGTTCCTCTTGAATTTCAGGTATAAGTACTTGATTTCCAATTGGAACTACAATGGGAAGAGGTATAGAAATGGATGCCTCTTCCTCTTCCTCTTCAAAATTATTATTCCTTATTTCCCCTCTAAATTCAACATCCTCAAAGAACCTAGCATTTCCCGTTTCAAAAAAGGTTCTAGTTTTCGGGTTGTAAAATTTATAGCCCCTAGATCTCTCGGCATACCCCACAAAATAACTACTAACTGTCTTAGCGTCCAGTTTTCCTTCGTTAGGCCTATAAGGCCTAGCTTCAGCTGGACAACACCAAACATGAAGATGATTAAAGGACGGTTTCTTATTCGTCCATAATTCATAAGGGATTTTATTATTAGTAGCCTTAGAGGGAGCCCTATTGAGAAGATAAGTTGCGGTTTTCAAAGCATCGTCCCATAATGAGTGAGGTAAAGAAGTACAAGAAACCATACTTCTTACCATATCCTTAAGGGTTCTATTACGTCTCTCAGCTACACCATTCATGCTAGGCGTACCTGGCATAGTGTAGTGAGGGACAATCCCACACTCTTCAAGATAGCGGGCAAAAGGACCCGGATGTTGTTACCCCGAACCGTCATTCCGACCATAGTACTCCCCACCACGATCGGATCTAACGTTCTTAATAGTCTTACCTAGTTGATTTTCAACTTCGGCCTTAAAAGACTTGAAAACGTCTAAAGATTGAGATTTATCATGAAGTAAATAAATGTATCCATATCGAGAGTATTCGTCTATGAACGTAATAAAGTATTGTTGACCATTCCAAGAAGGAGTAGGAAATGGCCCACAAATATCCGTATGTATTAGTTCTAAGACGCTTGATGCTCTCGAGGATACTTTCTTTTTCGTGTTTGTAAATTTTCCTTTTAAGTACTCAATGCAAAAGTTTTTATCCGGAATATCAAGTTTATTTATGATTCCTCCGACACAAGCTTGTCAATTCTCTTTTTGGAGATATGACCTAAACGCCTATGCCATAAGGTATAAGAATTTTCACTTGAAAACTTTCGCTTTTTTACTTTTAGTTTCATTAATATGGGACTCGTTGATTGTTTGAGTAGTGTTAAGCAAATAAAGATTATCACTACTCGATAAAGTACTAGTACCAACAATGATGGAATTAAAATAAAGATCACATCTATTATTTCCGAACGAACAAGAGTAACCTTCTTTGTCCAAAACAATGATAGATATTAAATTCCTTCTAACGAAGGTACAATGAAAGTATTATTCAATACAAAATAATATCCGGTACTTAATAACAATCTAAAGGTTCCAATGCCTATTACTTCAACCAGGTTCCCAGCTCCCATATAGATGAATCCTTCATCCTCGCTAGGTCTTCGGTAATTCAGGCAACCCTGCATAGACATACTAATGTGAGTTGTTGCACCAGAATCCAACCACCATGTATATGAAGGAATTGAAACTAAATTAGCCTCAGTACAAACAAGACCAAATGACATACCTTTCTTAGCACGCCAAGCGTGATATTTAGGGCAGTCATACTTCATGTGCGTTAGGTCCTTGCAAAAGAAGCACTTCTTTTCTTTATGATCGTTAGATCCTTTAGGCTTCTTGTTGCTTGTTACCGCAACTTCTTTCCCTCTTCTCTTAGTCCCATGAGAAGAGGTAGATGCTAAGTGAGCACTTTCTACCTTAGATTGCTTCAACCTATCTTCCTCTTGTGTCACATGTGAAATCAATTCATTAATATTCCACTTGTCCTTTTGACAATTATAGGTCACCTCAAAGTGACCAAACTGAGGAGGAAGATAGATCCAAACTAAATGCACGAGGAGCTCTTCGGTCACCTCTAACTTAAGTGCTTTTAGCTTTATCGAAAGGTGAAGCATTTCTAAGATATACTCCCTAATATTCCCGGTACCCTTATACTTCATGGAAACAAGTTTCCTTAGGGTAGAACATGTTTCCGACATTTCGCTTTTTGCAAAGCGTTCTTCAAGGGTCTCTAGGAAAGTCTTAGCATCAACGTCCTCGGGAACACTGTTTAAAAATGTTTCCGGGACGACATTTTTCATAATCATTAGGCTTACTCGATTGGAGCGTTTTCATTTCTCAACATATAAGCGGTCCTCAGGGGTGCTTTCTTCATTAAGAGGAATAGGAAACGGCTCCCTAAAAGCGAGATCAATATCCATACAGCCTAAGATCATGACTATTTTGTTTTTCAAAGTTTTAAAGTTTGTCCCATTAAGCATCGGAATTGTGCTCATCGCAGTAGTAATAATAGAAGCGTTAAGTAAATCTGTTGGGAATTGAGAACAAGAATGAATACAAAACAATAATAAGTAACTACATTATGAATAAAAGATTAATTATATCAAATGAAATACATCAATAAGGCAATTAACATGACATCAAAACTAATCTTTGGATTGCGAGTTGATTCATAAATAATTGTCTTAGATGACAAGTAATTTGAACAATATTTGATTAAATGCATAATCTTCCTTTAGGTAGTCTTAAGCATTTAATAAAATAACTTAAATGTTCATTTTATTTGTCATCACATGAATGCTCAAGCTTAGTCAAATGTCAAGATCTTCTTTGAAAAATTCAAGTCATTCACATATTAACTCAAACATTCAACACTTTAATAATTTTCGATTTAAATAACGTTAATCTTAGGCGATAATATTATTTAAATAATGTATAAAATTATTTAAGCATATAATTAATCAAGACTTTAAGGTTTGAAAAAATGTATGTTTTGTTTAAAAGGGAAACAAAATTGTGCAACATCTTAAAAAAGGCAAAAATCCTGTGAATAGTAAATATGCGCGACCGGGCAATGCCTAATACCCGACCGGGCAACATACAATGCCCGACCGGGCGGAACCAAAGGCCCGACCGGGCAAAAACATTTAGTCCAACCGGGTGTTTTCTTGGGGTCCGACCGGGCAGAACATAAGACCCGACCGGGCGGAACATAATACCCGACCAGGCTAAAGTCACCGTTTCATGCATTTTTGCTGCATTTTTTCCATATTTTGTCCCAAAAGGTATGAATAACAAGTAGATCCACATGGTATGTACATAAAACATAAAACCATGTTATTTAGGATAATCTTGCTTTTAAAATTAATGGAATCAAGTAAGTACATCCACATGGTATGTACTTAAAACATAAAACCATGTTATGAAGGGATAGTCTAACTTGAACCATTTTAATTTAATGAATAAAACTTTTCAAACCATTTTCTTAATTTAGATGATGATTATTAGCACTCTATGAATGAATTAGAGTCTCTAATCAACATCATAACCTTATGATTCAACGGGGAAAATGAATCAAAGTAAAGCATGAAAGCTTTCTTAAAAGAACTCAAACTCAAACCAAATAATGAGCGGGCTCTGATACCAATTGTTGGAACAATTTAACCCTGAATGCCATACTCATATTTAGAAGGAGATTGAGGAAGGAGATGAAGGCGGAAGCAATAATTACCTGTCGAATCCATAGTTGATGTTGAAGGGAGAAAATAAGAACAAGATGAAGATGTAGGAGAATGGATCTTCTAAATAAAAGTGTCTCTTAATCTCTCAAAGTTCTTCTAACAATATGAAGTATAATTTAGATGAGAGAAAGTAAGAATCAAGTAGTTTCTAGGCTTGATGGAAGGGCCTTTATATATGAAACATGGTGACACTTCAACTAGGGACCATACCTATTCATTTCTTAAGCAATGTTGATTTACTATTTTGCCCATCATAAATAGATAAATTACATTTCAGGGATTCTACACATTGACTAGGTTTGACTATACTTTATATTAATATTATAGTCATAATTTTATTAATGGAAGTCCAAATAACTTGTATTTCAAGCCATGTTCTAACATATAAAAGACTTTTTAAACCTTTCAAACCATAGAATAAAGAAATTAAATGCTTTTTATGCAAAAAACCAGGACATATTGCAAAAAAACTGCCCAGCAAAATAACAAATACAACAAATATGTAACAATCTAAATATAAAAAAAATAGACAAAATATTACATAAAATAGACAATCTAGAATTATCAACAGATAATGATGATTACAATTCTTTAGATCAACCATCCGACATAAGCGAAGAAGAATGCCAATCCTGTCATAATGAAGTATGCATGTGTAATAACAAATTAAATACATTAGAACAATATGACTAGATATTAGAAAAAATTAAAAAAATAGATGAACCAACAATAAAAAGAAAATTCTTAAAACAACTAGCAAAAACCATTAACAAAGAAAAACCAGACACATCTCAACCAGCCCAATATGAAGATGTTATAAAAATGTTTCAAGACAAAAGAAAACAAATCTCCTCAATAAATTTACAAAATGAAATCAAATGAATAAAACAAGAAATAAAAATATTAAAACAAAGCAATCTAGACATACAAAATACACAAAAAGAAATAGAAACAATACTAGCATTACAAGAAATTAAAAAAAAAGATTCACTCAACTTACAAAGGAGAAACTTCTAATTCTAAAAAAGATAAAGATTTTGATAAACATTTTCAAAATCCCTTTGCTAAAAATACAAAATTCACTTCAGAAACAAGTTCCTCTACAGACACAGAAGAAAGTGTATACTCACTAACTAGAGTAAGATACCAAAAATGGTATGTCAACATACATATGAAAATAAAAGATTTTGAATACAAAGGACTAGCTAAGCTAGATACAAGAGCTGACCTAAATTGCGTAGAACAAGGATTAATACCAACAAAATATTTTATAAAAACAAAACAAAGTCTTTCAGCAGCCAATTCATCAAAACTACAAATAAAATACAAAATACCAGAAGTACATGTATGTAACAACAATATTTGTTTCAAAACAAGTTTAATGCTTATAAAAGATTTAAATACAAAAGTAATACTAGGAAACCCTTTTTTACAAATGTTATATCTTTTTTCAGTCTCTAAAAAAGGAATAAAAACAAGAAAGTTAGGACAAAAAATTATATTTAATTTCTTATATCCAGTAACAAACAGTGACGTCAACAATCTACAAAGAACAGGTATTTTCAAAATAACTAATTTACAATAAAAAATAAATTACTAAATATTTTTTTTTTGTAACAATAAATAAACAAACCATACTTTTATTTCAATTAGAATATTCATCCTCACAAAAACAATAAACCTTAGAGCTCAAGTTAGTTATTCCCTAGTACAAACTCATTATTCAAATCTTTAATGATTATTCTGATAATAACAGCTTGCTATAAAATGAAATTTCATGACTAATATGTCTTCTATAGCATGATTACAGGTTCTTCAATCAAAGGCAAAGGTAAGAAAGAAGAAGCCAAGATACAAATTAGGTCACTAACAAAACTCCCAATTTTTTTTCCCGATAAAATACCAAAGACAGAAAATAGATTTGCTATTCTCTCCCCTGAAGCAAAACTTTTTTTCCCTCCTCTAAAAGACACCAAATCTCCTTCTTCCCCATCACAAATGCCTACCACTTACAAAACAGCCCTTAAAATAGAATACCCTCAGCCAACGAAACCACAAAATTCCCAGACCACAAAACAAATTGTTCTCAACCCTTATCCAAAACAAACGCCACCGACTTCTTAGTCATACAAAAATAATACAAATTTCTTATGTGTCATTGAACCAGAAATTCACAAAATGAACCCAAATTGGCATCCTTATCAAATTTCTGAATTTCTTTTGCCAAACCAACATAATTATATTCCAGACAATTTTTCAAAAAACCAATTTTATTACGAAACAATCTTAACCCAAACCCAATCAGCCACTTTTCAATATGCATGTGACCATCTTGATCTTACAAAGGTAAGGTATTGTAAAATAAAGATACAAAAATTTCTTACAATTTCTGACTGGGGTCAAAACCCCAATGAATCAAAAGGACTAAATCTTTCAAACAATTCAGTCCGATTTAATTATTGGGAGACTATTTTAGCTTGGACTCGAGCATTCCTTCGACAAAACAAATCCTTTTCTCTTTCCTATTTCTTCTATTTTAGTCCTCAATTCTCTCATCCAACTCCATATTGTTTCCATCATTGGTCGAATACTTTTAGACTGGAAAAAACAATTGCCCCTTCAAGTGTACAAAAAGCCTTTGAACAATGGTCAACAAATGCATCATATCCATAGCAGATTGCTCAAACTCCCTTATGGGTATTATTTTGTCATAATTTTCAAGTCCCCTGGATTTTTATGACAGAATTTGACCTAAAGGAAGAACAAATGTGTGAGTGTGTACAAATGGGTGAGTGCGTACAAATGGGTATACAAATGGGGACTTCTTTGAATAAAGAACAAAAGTGTGGGTGTGTACAAAAAACTATATTACCAATCTTGGTTCGCAAATACAAAATCAAATGGTGGGACAAAACCGATATTACTCAATGTGATCCTACAGCAATCACAAAATATTTTAATGACAAGCAAGAATACTGCAAGAAGATCCCTCCAAAACAATCACAACAAAATGAAGAATTCCTTGCCAGAAAACAACAAATTATGGCACAGATGGCTCGATGCTCAAACCCTGCAGATCTAGACACAGCGATGACAGTTCATCTTCAATGGCTGATGGAGACACCATGCCTAACGATGACTTCTACACACAAGCAAACGATTTAGATCTGTAGCAAAAGGCCACCTCAACCTCCATGACAGATACAAAAGAAGACAAAGACATATTATCAGCAAAAGACAAAAGACACAAGGGTCCACATACCTCAACTTTCAACAAAGGAGACACCACCATATCCATTCACCAAAATCAAAGATTCCCTTCACCAAAAATTCAACAAAGCAAGCGTCGCCCTGGCCCACAAGTCCACAAAATTCAAAAGCAAGATGCCCACTATCAGCATACGCCCACAAAACTCAACAAGAAGATGCTCTCTGTAATCCACGCACCAAAAGTAGATTCCTTTCAACAATTTCAACAAACAAGAAGCCGCCATGGCCCACATCAAAACAAGATGCTCTCTGTCTACACAAAGCAACAACGAAAGAGAAAATTAGAAGTTAGATTCCATTCCTATATAAACGAAGCAAAACTCATTGTATAGACATGCTTAAATTTAGACTAAAACTTTCATTTCTCTCTCTAGCACAAATTCTCTCATACACCATCTATTGTAACCATCAACTGTACTCAATTTGCAAATCAATAAACAAAGTAAGTTCTTCTACTCTTGCCTCGAGTATTTAGAATTGTTATCAATTGTTATTTACAAATTATTTTACAAAACAAAAACGTTACGAAGGGTGGAAACCACTAACCTTCCAGACCTACGGGTGACGGATAACTTGAGGTGATACGAAAACCCACGAACGAATTTACCAAAAATTTTCAAAAGTTACTATTCACAAAAAGTTCTTGTTCATTTCACTATTCATTCCGAATTTTTATGATTTATATTTCTATTATATATATATATATATATATATATATATATATATATATATATATATATATATATATATATATATATATATATATATATATGGCCAATTATTTATGACAATACTGCCCACCATTTTCTGCATGGAACAAATAAATAAGAAGGGGCAAGAATGTAATTTTAAATTAAAGAAGCCTCAGCCCAGTTCATCATCTTCTTTTCTCTTTTGGGCTTAACCGATCGCCGGACGGGATCCGTCACCTGCTTCAAAATAGTAGAACTTTCAATTCCTTCAATCAAAAAGGCATAATCGACCACCAAATTACTTGATTTTTAAAAGGTCAAGCTCTTACCATCTAAATTACTTCGGACGACTGGTCAGAATTCAAATAAACCCATCTAAAAACTTCATCTATAATAGAATGAATACGACATAGATAATGAATAAACCTTTGAGACTGATAGTCAGAACTTTTGAGAGTAATAGCCAGAACCTTTAAAAGTGACCGCCATAATGTTTTTTCTGAAAAGAAGTTTCGAGATCAGGATAAGTCATGGGCTCGGCCCTATGATTACACCTTTAAAAACTTCAAAAGACGTCATTTAGGCCATTAAACACGTTTTTCTTATGCACATTTAGGGGTCTTTCATTTAACTTCGTCTGGGTCCTATAAATAGTTAAGGGCGGTCATGCTTATGGCATTGTAATGCTCGTGCTTATTAGAATGTGTATTATAGGACGATCATCAAACTTCATTCGCTACTTTTAGTAAGTTGACATGTATCTTAGAACCAACGAAAATGAAAGTAAAATATTTATTTGGACCTAGATGGAGGGAGCAGTACGAGTAATTTTGGACAACAGTTTACAACGAGAGAAAGAAGTATTAACAGATCTAGCCAACGCCATTTAATTGTACAACAGTTCGAGCAGCCTAGCATCATTTGTTTATTTTGAGACAAAAACTTGTGTGAGACGGTCTCACGTATGAGACAATTTTGTTGAAAGAGTAAACGTTTTATCCCCTATGACCGCGGAGGACAAGCCTAGCTATTTTACTCTTTTATCGAGACTCGTATCATATATGAGACGGTCTCACAAGACACTTCCTCTTATTTCGATCTCCACCGTTCACATAGTACAAATGATTTAAGATAATTTATCACTAAACTTAATACTCCCTCCGTCCCGGAAAGATAGTCTCATTTTGACTTTTTATGGTCAACAAAAATAAACTTTGACCAAATATTAGTGTCAATTTAATGATCACGATAAAATTCTAAAAATTGTTATCGATAAATCGCTTAATGATTTATCAATTACAAATTTTAGAATTCCATTAGAATGATTAGATCGTCACCAATAATTGGTTAAAGTTCATTTTTGTTGTCTATAAAAAATTAAAATAAGACTATCTTTCTAAGACAGATTGAGTATTGTCTATCAATTAATACAATTATCTCGTCAATTCGTAAAGAGCGACTCTCCTGTGCGGCCGCCGCATGGCGTGCGACGGCGCCAGGAGCCGAGCCGCCATTTTTTTTTTTTTTTTTTTTTGCAATCCCAATTTTTTTTACTCCCAACAAAAGTAACACTTCTTATAACGAAATGTAACACTTTTTTTCCTTCAAATGTAACACTTTTTTTTTTCCAAAAATGTACCACAATTTTGCTTCAATAAATTAAAGATTAACAACTAAATTAGTGTAACACTTTCTATAAAGGAATGTAACACTCATTTTTTTTTTCCAAATGTAACACTTTTTTTCACCCAAAATTAACATATGATTGACAACTAAAACTAATGTTACATTTTATAAAAAATGAATGTAACATTTATTTTTCTCAATTGTAACAGTTTATATTCTTAAATGTAACATTTTATATGAAATGTAACAATATTTTATTGAGAAAGTAACAATTGGAATGCAAACCCATTTTTTTTTTGTTGTAAAAAACTGTTGTTACAT
This sequence comes from Campanula takesimana, assembly GCA_026119855.1. Lineage (NCBI taxonomy): Eukaryota > Viridiplantae > Streptophyta > Magnoliopsida > Asterales > Campanulaceae > Campanula > Campanula takesimana. The sequence continues at coordinate 62,223 of JAOWBW010000839.1, forward strand.
TTAACAGTTTTCATGTTACATTTTGAAGATGAATTTGTTACTTTTATCAGAACAGAGTGTTACATCTTAGCTGAAGGAGCAGCTCAAACTTTTTATATGTAAAAAATTATATTTTTTTTTTAAAAAAAAATCAAACCATATCATGACCTATGTAGTTTTATTCGTCTCGTCGAGACAAACACAACGGTATTTTTAAATTTTTTTTCTGAGTTATAAATCTTAAGATATAGCATTTTAAATTTATTGGAGGTTTTTTTTTTAGGGGGACACGTGGCACGATCTGGGAAGAGGGGAGGGCTGGATCTGGACGTCGGTTGTAGCATAGCAGTACTGGCCGAGAAGTAGCGTATTGAAGAATTTGTCATTCGTAAAATTGGATTTTCAAGACGGCCACTTCTACCTCGAGTCTCTTCTTTACAGCTTAAACTAAACTAAGTTATGGCCCCACTCAGTCGGCTACTTAAAAGAAAACATGAGAATAAAATGCTTATTGTACTGGCTAGCTAGGCTAGGCAATAGGCACTATGTTCCTTTCGAAGCTCCCAATTTCCAGGAGCACGGAATAGAACATCACTATTTATGGTAACCCCTTTTATTATCGCATCTTTATGGGACAAAACTGATTATCTTAGTATTCCTTATGTCCTTTCCCTCCTAAAAATGTACTCCCTCCGTTTTTCTTGTCACGTGAGATTTTTGGTCAACTTAATACCGTTTTGACGAAAACTTTATAAAATTTTTATGATCCTAATAAAAATTAAAAAATTATAAAATGATTCACCATAAAAACCACTCTCAATCACATTGTTTTAATTTTTATTAAGATCATCAAATTTTCTATAAAGTCTTCGTCAAAACGATATTAAGTTGACTAAAAGTTTCAAGTGACGTAAAGCGGAGGGAGTATTCCATTAGAAATTTTCACTTATCCAAAAACGGAAAAGATTTCTTCCAATTTCTCTTTCCTCTCACTCACAACAATTATTGTTTATCTTACATTCTCACTCACACCATCTACTTTGCAGCCACCTCAAAAAAGTAATATGATGGAAAGAAATTATATTTCTTTATTAAAATCATTTTTACATTTGACTGTTCTCACTTTGTAAATAGAAGAAGTTTTTTGTGAGAGTTTCTCGCGTATGAAACGGGTCTCGATGAGAGTGGAAATGGGCTTGCCCCACCTATAGGGAGCAAACCATTTACCCTGTCAACAAAACCCGTCTCATATGTGAGACCGTCTCACACAAGTATTTGTCTTTTAATTTTATGAATACTTGTTTCACTAATTATGTTTTATTAAAATTTAAGCTTAATTTATAGAAGCGAGAAGAACTATTTGAGACAATCAAAAATAACAAATGACAAGATCATTACTGGAAAAGAGGGAATGTATAAATCAATATTTTCTCATTTCATGCTATGATAAAGGCCGATTATTATTCACACAAAAAAAGGAACTATTAATAACATTATATTTTTCATGCATAAATGAAATTAATTATAATTTTGATATAAACTATAAGCATATAATAAAGACGTGAAGATATATATTAAGTGAAAATCTAGTAAAAAACGCATTTTTCTTAAAAGATTAGAAAAACGTGTTTTTTTTTATTAAAAAAAAAAGAGAGGTGTATATACCCCGGAAAACCACTACTTAGCTAGAGCGATGGATTCTCCTAAGATGTCTAACTTGATTTTAGTTTGTTAGAGTCGCCACCTATGTTTTTAAAGGAACATAAGAAAAACTTAAGAATAGCCTATTTGCTAACGAAAACAAGATATTCGAGTAGACGGGTTCGGATGTTAGGTTACGTAGTGAGAAGTAGTTAAGCACCCACTCCGCCCGGCTAATGCCGGTCTTGTTACTTTAGGCGTTCTAGTATGAAAATTCATTCTTTTATTTATTGATCATGCTAACAATGACATTAAAGAAAAAAGGGAAATTAACGGGGAGTTTGAAATATAGGGAGATAACCTTTAACCAACTTCAATGTAATGAAGTGATCATTTGGTCATGTACCATTTGATGGGGATTGAATACATTTAAAAGACAGAAAAGAAAATAAGAAAAAAGACAAAGACTTGTACTTTAGTTTGGGAAGAGAAACCTTCAAACTTGGTGAGAAAATGGTGTTTTTGTAGAGAGAAAATGTGTAGAATTTGTGTAGAGTTTTGGTAGGAGAAATGTTGTCTTTTAAAATGGACCAAGAAGGTCCTTTTTATAGGGAAAATAGGGAGGAAAAGATGATCATCAATCCTTGTGCAAAGATTTAGACCAATCAAAATTAAAGGGATTAAAAATAATAATAAAAGAAAATATTTTATTTATGAAGAATGCCTAGAAATGGGGGATTGGGAGGTTACAAATAAAAAGGTTTAATTATTGAAGATTAAGAGGTATTTTGAATCAATAAGATGTTGTAAATAAGAAAAATGAAGGTAATTTGGTCGGAACCCGTAACAGCTAAGTGGGAAGCACGCGGGTCTTGTCTGTTGGACAAAAAGTGCGCGCGGCACAGAGCCGTTATGAGGAGCGCTCGCCTTTGAGAAAGACAGAATGATAGAATAACACTAAAAGTTAACACTGTAATTCAGTTTAGTCCAAAACTAACGGAATTAGTTAGGAAATTTATCGAAGTAACAGAAATCAACAAAAACAAGTTAAATAAAATAGTATATATGCAATCGAGGGGGTGAGAGGTCTAAGGCGGGGTGTCTACAGAGTCCCTCGGTGACATAGATTACGAAGCAAAATGCGTCGACGAAAGAAAGACATCCGTTGAGGACATTAACAAAAGAAAATAAAAGACTCGATAAAGGGAAATAAAGTTGAGAGAAAGAGACCCTCCTGTGTAGGCGATTTTGCTTTATTGTTGTGCTGGCGCATGTTTTCGCTAAGGGTGAGCCCCCCCTTACAAATGTGGTGTTTGCACCATAAGAATGCAGTTGCGGTTATCCTCTACGGGTGAGCCCATCTTAGAAGGACGTGTTACTTAAACTACGAGAAATGCAGTTGCGGTTATCCGCTATGGGACCCATACAAGAAGGAGGTGGTACTTAAACCACGAGAAATGCAGTCGCGGTTATCTACTATGAGAAGGACCATACGAGAAATGCAGTTGTGATTATCCACTATGGGAAAGCTATACGAGAAGGAAGTGGTACTTAAACCACGAGAAATGCAGTTGCGGTTATCCTCTATGGGAAAGCCCAAACGAGAAACGTAGTTGCGGTTATCCGCTATGGGAAAGCCTATACGAGAAGGAGGTGGTAGTTAAACCACAAGAAATGCAGTATCGGTTATCTCTATGGGAAAGCCCATACTAGAAATGCAATTGCGGTTATCCGCTACGGGAAAGCCCATACGAGTGCAGTTGCGGTTATCCGCTATGGGAAAGCCCATATGAGAAATGCAGTTGCGATTATCCACTATAGGAAATACATACGAGAGGGAGGTGGCACTTAAACCAAAAAAAATAAGTTGCGGTTATCCGCTATGGAAAGCCTATACGAGAAAAGAGTGTGAATTTGGTTGCAGGTGATCGAGTTCACTGCGGACTCGGTTGTAGGTGATCGGAGGTCACTAGGGACTCAGTTGCAGGTGATTGGAATTCACTATGGACTTAGGATGTATGTACATGTGTGGATAACCAAAGTGTACCGCTGCTGTGTTGCTTGTAGATAGAGTGTAACTGTCGAGTGAAGCTAGAGAGGCTTCTCTTTGTGTGGAGCCCTTTTTGTTCATGAACGCGCATAGCCACTAGGGCATCATCATTGATTGTCAATTAATGTAAGAGAGGTTTCCCTTTGTGGGGCGGAGCCACGGATGGACATGACAAGTATAACTTCGTTAAAAGCCTTTTGACATTTATTCTTTCAATTTTAGGTGCGCATTCATCTTGCGAAGCTTGAAAACCAAAAATCGGATCACACATTGTCGGCTTTGTTTCCCAAACCAATTGATACATCGAAGGTGACTCATATAACCTCTTACTTCTTTTTAAACCTCAGGCTGTGGCATGTCAATGATGGCCTAACTCTCGAAAAGGTTGGCCTTTATACTTCTCTTGGTTACCATGAACATTCTTTCACATGACCCCAAAACTGCACTTTATTAGAACAAACCTTTTATGCCAATACCTCCAACTATTCTTGATTGTGCTCGGTCTTATCGAGCCCCTTTCAATGCTGAAGTTGACTTTGCGGGGAGCTTAATGAAATTGACTCTGTGGGGAGCCCAATATAGAACTGTGAGGTTGTCCCTTTTGTTGGTGGCCGGAGTTCTCCCTTTCTCTCTCATTTTTTTTATGACATGCCCTGTTTTTTGCCTAGACCGCCCTTTTCAGGTTTTTAATCTAACGGGCATCTCTTTTGCATCTTTATTTTGTGAACTCGATTGAGGAGGAAGCGTACATTGACTCTAGATGAGGATGAAATATTTATTGATTTTATGGAGGATGGAAGACCTATGACTCCATTGATGAGGGAGAAAGACATTGACTTAACTAGGGAAGTATCCCCTAGTGATGGCTCTATTTTTATTTTTATTTTTATTTTTGAATGACCCATGAAGGAAAATAAGTCATTTTGAGAGAAAAGAAAGGAAGCCACAGTTTGATTGCAAGAAACTGAGGATGTCACTGAAAGAGAAGAAGAAGCCCCTATACTCGACAATAAACGCAAAATGAGTCCAAATCTAAGAAAGTTGTTGATTTATTTTTTGGCAAATGACTCATACAAAGATATCTTGACAAGTTCGAGAAGAAGGCCGATCACCATAACGAACAAGGACTAAACATGTCATCTTTCTTTCATAAAACCTGACCCGAAGGTTGCCTACGTTCGTCCAGAGTAGAGGCTCAGGTCGCCGTAGTTCTTATTGATGCTCCTTCCATCGTGATGGTTGTTGATGTTGCTTGTTTCTTGTGATGGTTGTTGTTGTAGTTGCTTTCTTCGTTGGTGGATGGAATGATGATGATAATGTTGTGAACTTCTTTGATTGAGGTGGATTTATTTTTTGTGCTGTAATTTTGCCTAGGTTGTTTTGAAGAGTTTCAACCTAGCGAGCTTTTCACTTTTTTTTTTTGTTCCCCTCGATGCCTTATCTTGTGAAATTAGATTCCTTCATGGTTGTAGCTCCACCTTGTCTTATCATTTGATGTCTTGTTTTTGTCTTCCTTGCGTTGATGTCTTGAGTTTTTCCTCTTCATTGTGATGTTTAGCCTCTAGGCGTTCAAGTGATAGCCTTCGTTCTAAAACTCGTTTAGACATATTTTCATCATATTACCAAGAATTAATAGATTAAACAACTTCGAATAGTGTGTGGGGACAAGAACAACTTTTATTTCATAATAAGACTGACTCAAATCTTCACATAACTTGGAAGATGAAAACTTAATGCACATATTAGTGGACATTAGGACACATTATTTTATTTTTTTGTAGAGAGAGAGAGAGAGAAAGGGAGGTTGTTGTAGTCCTCCTTGCTGTCGTAGTCTTCCTCATTGCATGGCCTCTTGTTGAAGCCCTATTTCATACCCAAGTTGTCCCTTGCTTCACAATGATGCCTTCTTTGATGAGTTCTTTAATCTTGGCCTTCAAGGCGAAGAAAGCCCCGGTATCGTGTCCATTGATGAGGTGGTAATTGAAAAGCTTTGAGGAGTCCACATTCTTTCCTTCTTTAAGTTTAGAGTTTTTCAAAGGTTGCATCTTGCCAATCTTCACAAGGGAATCGAAGATTTTATCCAACGGCTGTTCTTCACCAACGTCAAATTCATGCTTGTCAATCAAATCTTGGATGATGTTCTTGACGTTGAAGCATCCTTTCGTTGTATTACCGGTATGCTTGTGGTAGTTGTACCATTAACCATATGCATGATCCTCTCGTATCTTCATCAACTTGTGTCCTTTTAAGGGTTTGACCTTTCTACTTGCCACTAGTGCCTCAAATGCTTCGGTTCAGGACATTCTTAGGAGATGAGTGAAAACTCGCTTGTCGGCGGTCTTTTTGTGACTTTTGAGAGGCGGGACACTTGAGATGCCTTACCATCAACCTTTGATTTGCCATTGGTGGATCCCTTCAAACGAGTTTTGAGTTTGGCAATTTCATTTTCATGGGCTTTGTTCTCATGATCAACGCAGGCTTGCCACAAATCATCTTTATGTCGGGCTTCTTCGACAAGTGCATCCATTTGTTCTTTCATTGCGTTCATCATGTTGAATAATTCTTCATTGGACACGAAAATATTCTCACCATTGTTGTTGTTGCCGTCTGAAGACATTGGACCTATTTGAAAAAACACGGTTAATCTTAGGATGGCCCCACAAACACACTTTGAGTAAAATAACTCAACTACAGAACAAAACGACTCAACCACATAGGAAAAAGACTCTTTTTTTATTTATTTACTAAAGTCGGAAGGACGTTATTCTTTTTTTGGGTTTTTAGAAAATAATGGAATCGTCACACTAGTATAAAGACCATGTCGCAGTCCCATATACTCATCAGATTCCACCACGCTTGTGAGACCTAAATGTTTCGGTATTAAACTAAATTAATATCACAAAGCATTTATGTGGGGATAGATTTTTATTTTGTCTATAATACCCACTTGTTTCTTTTGGAAATGACATGTATGTTTTGATGACATTAGTTTAGGGAAATCTCGACACATGAAAACCGACTTGGTCACTGAGTGTTAGATCCTAACTAAGAATATGTTGGCTTGTGCTCGGCTAAAGAGAGGCTTAAAGGTCACCCCTGGCATGTAGGCGTGAACTACGCCACGGGTTAAGGTTTACCGCTTCGATAGAGTCAAGGTCAAGTAGATCTTGAAACTCTCTAAGACGGGCCTCGACATGTTTGGAATGGACTTTGTGAGACTCGATAGTGAGCAGTTGATACAAATTTGAGTTTATTGTCATATGACCCTGCTGTAGATACCCCGAGGAACCACGGCTTGGCTAGAGCGCGTGAATTAACCTAGGGCGTCTACTTGGTTTTATGTTTTAGAGTCGCCACCCACGTTTTTAGAGGAACGCGAGAAAACCTAAGAGAATAGCCTTTTTGTACGAAAATCAGAGATTCGGGAGACAAGGGTTCGGGGGTTAGGTGACGGAGTGGGAAGTACTTAAACACCCACTCCGCCCCTCTTACGCGGGTCTTGCTACTTTTGGTGTTCTAATGCATAGGAAAGTCCTTCAATTTATTAATATAAAAAAGTGCTAATGATTACAATGAAAAGAAAGGGGAAATTAAAAGAGAAATGATTTTTATTAATTTAATGCTAAAGATTACATGTTGAATTTTTGTTAAACAATTATATTAAAGAATGAAAAGTAAATTAAAATGGAGTTTGGAATGTTGGAATGTAACATTGGCCAAACTTTAATAGTGAAGTGGCCTTTTGGTTGTATTCCGTTTATGGAGATTGCATACCCATTGAGAAGGTAAAAAGATGAAGAGAATGTCTAAATAAAAGAAGTAAGATGAGATTAGAAGAAGGTCATACCTTAGCTTGAGTGGAGAAGAACCAAACTTGTCTACATCAACCACCCTTGAAAATGAAGTTTTTGGGTGTGTGTGAGAGAGTTGTGAGTTAAGAAAAGCCTTTTCTCTTGTTGTGTTAAGAGAGTTTTTGTTAAAGAGAAGATCCTCATTTCCATGGTGGAAATAAGAGGTATTTATAGGGTAGGGGTGGTGGTTGTGTTGACAAGAATGGTTATTCCCCGGATCAAGCTAAGGCATAATGACTTGGGAGTTTACAAATCAGAAAAGGAGGAAAATTTGGCAAAATCTGAGATTCTGGAGGTGGGAAGCGCGCTCCTCCCGTACCCCCTATTGGAGGTGCGCGCCTTTCACAAAGAAGGCCGGAGGCGCGCTCGTCTCATCTTCAGAAAATACATATTTTAACCCAAAAGTTAACCCTGTTATGCAGTTAAGTCCCAAAACTAACGAGATCAGTCAGAAACTTTAACGAACATCACAAAAGTCAACAAAAACAAATGAAATAAAGACTCAATGTTGAATTTTTCACTTAGTCAAGTCCAAGACTATCGGGGTAAGTCGAGAACTTAACGGAAAGTAACGAAAGTTAACAAAAATTGACAGAAAAGAGGAAGACACAGAATGTGTATGCAATCGGGACATTAGAGGTTCAAGGCGGGGTGTCTATAAAGCCCCTCGGCGACGTGGATTGCAAAGCAAAAATGCGTCAACGAAATAAATACAACAGCCGAGGACATCGACAAGACAAAACAAAGACTCAATCAAACATGAATTTGAAATTTGCGAAGGATAGGAGTGCATTCCCTGTGTGAGCGGCTTTATTGATATAGAAAGGATATGGCGGGATCCGTTTTTGCTGAAGCGGGATCCGTTTGCTGAAGCGGGATCCGTTTGCTGATGCGGGATCCGTTGCTGATGCGGGATCCGTTTGCTGAAGCGGGATCTGTTTGCTGAAGCGGGATCCGTTTGCTGAAGCGGGATCCGTTTGCTGATGCGGGATCCGTTTGCTTATGCGGGATCCGTTTACTGAAGCGTGATCCGTTTGCTGATGCAGGATCCCTTTGCGGATGGCGGGAACCGAGGCTCCGTCTGCCTATATATGATATTGTTGTATTGCTTGATGGAAAGGTGGTGATTTTGTGGCTCACCATGGACCGAGTTGTTGTCATTGAACTGTAATTGTTTGACTATGTGGGATGCAGGCGTAGTTGATGGCGGATCACTTTCTGCTGGGGATGAAGTGCCTTGAGTTGCAGATGCTGTTGACCTTGTGGTGGTACCTGTTAAGTGTGTGCTTTGCAGGTATATATGCTTGTGACATGTATGAGATGTGAAATGGCAGTTATGAGAGAAATTGTGCTTGTGGTGTGATGTGATTTGAAGGCAGTTTTGCATGAGAGAGAATTTTTGTAAGAATGGAGAAAGTGATTTTGTGTGCGGTGTGATTTGAGGAAAGCCTCGGATGTATTCATACCTTCACTTACCATTGTCATTGGATGGATTAGTGTTGTGGTGGTGGATGCCTTAATGCTTTTGATGAAGAATATCCATGCTTTGGATGGAGAATGATGATGTTGGTGATGATGAATTGTTTTTGCCTTTGATGGAGTGTCAGTGAGATGGTATTCTGGGTGATGGGTTGGTCGTGCCAAAAGGCTGCCTACGTATCATTTTAAGAGAATCAGACCAGCGTAGTTCAAGGATGATGGAGAATGGTGGGGGAGAATGCTAGGAGCAAAGCAAAAAAGGAAACACATAATTTTGCGCAAGAAAAGAAAAAAGAAAATAAAATCTTTTTTTTTAATTAGAAAGAAAATAATATGCACACACGTGAGAAAAAGTTTTTTTTTTTTTTTTTTTTTTTTAGTTCGTGGGTGAACCATTTTAACCATTGTGTGTTTGTAAAGCCAACCCAAGATCAAGTCATGTTCAATCGAAGTTCGGATTGCCTTGCTTGAATTCTGTCGTCGTTGCCGTTGGGTCCAACGAAAAGTGATTTCTAACCCCAAGAGATGTGTCAGTTATGGGGCTCCAAAAGACATTCGATGCCGAGATAAGGGGTTGCTGATTGTAAAGCCCCTAGAATGCCTTTGATGCCAAACTATAAGAGACTTGCATAGCCCCAAGATGAATCGACTCTTGACCTTTTCAAATAAATCGCCTTTTACTGTTGACGTGAGCAAGCTCCAAGAGAATATCATTGATACCAAGATTCGAGAGATTACTAAGCCCCAAGTGTCGTGGGCTTGTTGTTTGCGAGCTTGTAGATGGCGGGATGTGAAGACCTTTCGGTGTGAAGCTCCAACTTATCTTGGCATTGTATTGAGAGCAGATGCACCATTGGGTAGAACTCATGAAAGTGATCTCCCTCTTGTTTGGAGATGAATGACCCTTTTTTTTGTGGTTGGTACCCAAGTGGGGGATGGTCCATGTTGAAAATGCAGTAGAATCTTTGGGAAATGTCTCGTGGGAGATGGTGATGTTGTTGCGGATGATAGGGTTTTGACATGATAAAGTCTCAAACGGTACGTTTGTTTGAGTCTTCTTGAGTCGAACTAATAACGGATCTTCGGATGCAACCTGTGCTTTTGATCTTGGAGAAGGGGGTGTGTTGGTCCCAGAGGGCAACAAGGGTATAGAACCGCTAGAGGGGGGGTGAATAGCGGTCTAAAACTTTTTCCAAAATACCCTTAAAATCAATCGAGTACTTATCAGTTTGGCCAACTGCGGTTCAAAGCACAAGAACCGAATTGATAAAATGCATAGCGGAGTTTGCGGTTTGGCCAAATATGATAGTTAAAGAGTTGGGCGGTTTGACTCAGGTTGAAAAAATACTATGATGCAACTGAATAGTTAAACTTAAAGTTCAAAGGAAAACACAATTCATCTTTCAAGTTATTTCGTATATGGAGACAAGTTAAAGACCACAAACAAGAAAGATAAATAACAAGACATAAAATAAAGATCAAACACACAAATTGAAGAGGTTCGTTCTTAAATGAACTACGTCCTCTACCTAGATGGTTGGTCTAGGATTTTCTAATAGCTATGAGACTTGTATTAATTTAGAGGAGGTTTTACAAGATGAATCTAAACTCTAAACAATAATTCTATCCTAAGCTATAATAACAACCGGTGTTTTCGAAGTATATAATCTATGTGATCATATAAATCGGGTATGTGTGTGGAAAGAAATCAAATACTCTAAGTATCTAAATGATGGTTGAGCAAATGGAAATCTTTCGGTGTAAAGGCTGAGTATGAAAGGTTGTTAGGCTTGAAGGTTTGATGAAGAAATCTGGGTTTGCTAAGGAGATGGTTTGAAGATATGAATATCTGGGTTTGAATCTTCAAAGCAAACTTGAACACTTGGGAATAAATCTTTTGAAGCTCAGCAACCTTCATTGTTGAGGAATGAAGGCTATTTATAGGCAATACACCCTTGTGACCGTTGGGTAAAGATTTGATTCAAATCTCCGGGTACAATTTGCTGTCGAAATCCCATTGGATGAGATGTCATTTTCGTCCTTGGTTTTGTCTTGTAGTCCTAGGTAGTTGTAGCACCACTACCTGACATCCGTCCTTTGTTGCAGAAAGGACTAACGGTAAACAAATCAAACTGATAGACAAACCGACATTCCTTGCAGAAACTCCAAGTTAACTTAGAGTTATTTTGACATGACATAATAACATTCCTTTAAGGTTGAAGAGGGAATGTTTGTCTAAGGAATAAATGACATCTCTTTAATTCTTCAATAACTGCACTGCGGTTCCACCAGGCATAGGAGCGGTTTGAAGGATGAAATTGATGTGCGGTTTCATCAAAGCCACAGACTGCGGTTTGATGAAGGACTTAGGGTTCCATGCTGGCGGCTCAAAGATGATGGATTGAGACACCAAACCGCGAGGAGTAAAACCGAACTAAACTCAGCCTAGACAAACAAAAATCTAGAAATGGACTTATCTAAAAATTGAAGTAAAACTTCATTACATGTGGTCCTAAAGTTCATAAAAATACACGTGGCATGGATCAATCAAATTAAGGTGGGTGTACTAACAATGAATCCTAACAGGGTGCAGTACTTGCAGAAACATTGGGATTGGCCAAGGCATTTCCCGCTATAATACAGTCACGTGAGTTTAGCATATTGAATCTTTTTCCTCTTCTCTAAGGTGGCGTTTTTTTTTTTTTAAGTGTTAAGTCCTGAAATCTGATTTCACATCTGAAATTGGCTGAATGAGTAAGAGGCAGCGTCTAAAGTCTGATTACTGAACTATCCAAACTATTTGATTTTTCATCTGAATTCATTTTCTGAAATGTGGTTGTTTACCATTTTAACCTTTTACTTTTTGGAGATTATATAAAGTATAATTCTTTCCTTCTCATAATAAACTTTTACTGTTATTCAATTTATTGTTTTCAAAAATATATTTTTGATAAAATTAAAATATCTGTCTCCTTATAAAGAATTCATTTCTTTAAAGTAAAGGAATAATTGATTGTCAAAATTAAAAACTAAAAAGAAATAAAAGCATCATGTTTCACTCTCCTCCATTTCAATGGCAGTCATAATCATAAACCCAACAATGTCTTCTTTCTCTCCTAATGGCAGTCATCATGAAGATCAATCTCTTCACAACATTTCGATTTTGATTTCAATTTCTTCTTATTATTGTTTTTCCCTAACCCTAAACACTTCCTCCCCATCATCCATGGCAGTCAAAATGTTGACTACTGCACAAGGGCAGCAACACAACGCCACACAGTCGGCGATCAAAACTCCGGCGCACGACATGCACGACTTACCCGAACACTTGATCATCGTATCTCCACCGCCGCCGCCGTCGTTAGCATCTTCAGTCCCGAGAATCGAACAGATCTGGGTCGAAGGGGGACCACAAATAGAGAGAAATCGAACAAATCTGGCTTCCGTCGATTTCTTCTCCGTCGTCACCGACACCGTGTTCTTCTCCATCGTTGGGGACGCCTTTGATAAGAGATGAGGATAGAGAGAGGAGAGAAATCACGCTGACAAACAAATGAAAGCGGAAAAAAATGAGAGGGGTAGGTCGGGGATTAATAAAATATGGTATGGGTACTTTTGTCCAAAATAGAATCAGAGGCAAATCAGACTTGTTTTTACATCTTAATCATTCAGTGGACATTCAGAACCATTCAGATCTGAACAACAACAAAAAAAAAACACCTGGAATGTGCCATTGTCTGATTCGGTCAGACATGGGCCTTAATTCAGATCTGAATTTGAAAAATAAACACCACCTAAGACTTCCTTCATAATCTCGCTGAAAGTTCTAACAAAAATTATCAAATTCATTCATAACATTGGAGCCCTAATTCAAAGTCGTGGGAGATGGTGATGTTGTTGTGGAAGATAAGGCCTTGGCATGATAAAATCTCAAACGGTATATTTGCTTGAGTCTTCTTGAGTTGAACTAATAACGGATCTTCGGGTGCAGCCTGTGCTTTTGATCTTGGAGAAGGGGGTGCAGTACTTGCAGAAACATTGGGATTGGCCGTAACTCTGGTCGAGTTATCATATTGGCATTTCCTTGAATCCTTTTCCTTTTCTCTAAGACTTCCTTCATGATCTCGTTGTAAGTTCTAACAAAAATCATCAAATTCATTCATAACATCGGAGCCCTCATTTAAAACCAAGAGACCTTTGACTTGAGGTGTTGGGAGACCCTTGAAGCTTGATCTCTTCCATATAATACTTTTCCACATTGCATTGCTTGAGCATTGTTGTCCCAAAAGACTGTCGGTTGCGAAGCCCCAATATTGCCCTTTGCTTGTATCACTGTAATGCCGTAGCCCAAAAGATTGTAGATTTCGAAGCCCCTTGAGACCTTCGGTGCCGAATTGAGGAAGCTTCCAATGTTGCACATGACTCCGCCGGGGACACTGAAGTGAATTCTTTCTTGCCGAGGGAGCCTTTAAAACTTGATCGTACCCCCTAGAGTGACACCATTGATTAGGAGTGGAACGAGAAGGGCCTATCCTTGATCGGGGGAACAAGTATGAGCATACATGACAAGAAGGTGCTTCTCAACATTCATTTTGAGAGACTTTGAGGATAGTCTCACACATCTTTCTTGACGTATCCCTAGGGCTCATTAACTGTCAAATGAAGCAAGAGAAGTTTTCTTTCTTGAGTCACATAGCCCCTAGGGCGTCATCACTTGTTGAGCAAAATAAGAGACTCATCCTCATGTGGGGGAACAAACACAAGGGGACATGGCAAGAGCTACTCCATTCTCGGGAGTCTTTTGGCATACTTTATAGAAGCTTGAATTACATGTTGCTGCCCAAACCAACTGACTAGCTGGGGATTATTTTGTGCAACCTCGTACCCCTTCAATGATAGGCTCGTTCTCGGATGGATCTTGGTTACCACGGGCTTTCCTTCACATGAGCCCAAAGATGCACATTGCAAGAACAATCTTTCCAATAACCCAAAATGACCTTTGATGGTTCCATATCTCGTCAAGCCTTTTGCAATTCCAAATTTGGCTCGGTGGGGATTGACTTGCTGAGGAGACCCAATGTAGAACTTGTGCAGTTATCTTCTTTAGAGGCCGGAGATTTCCATTTCTCTTTCCATTCTCTCTTTCACTCTCTCATTTTTTTTATGACGCACCCTGTTTTTTGCCTAGACCGCCCTTTCGGGTTTTCAATCTAGCGGGCATCTATTTTGCGTCTTCATTTTGACTCGATTAATGAGGAAGCGTGCATTGACTCTAGCGGAGGATGAGAGACATGTGATTTTGCGGTGAAGACCTCTTGTCACTAAAGATGAGTGACATTGACTCGACTAGGGAAGTGTCCCTAGTATTGACTTCATGTATGTATAGATTTTTTTTAATGACTCACGAAGGCAAGTAAGTCATTAAGAGAGAAGATAAAGAAAGCCCCAGTTCGATTGCAAGAAACTGGGAGTATCTCAAAAAGAAGAGAAACCACTAGACTCGACAAGGAACGGAAAGCGATTCCAAATCTAAGAAAGTTATTCAATCTTTTGGTGATTAATTCATTGGCAAATGAATCGTACAAAGACGTCTTGACAAGTTTGAGATGAAGGCCGATCACCATAACGCGCTAGGGCTAAACATATCTTCTTTCTTGCATGAGACCGGACCCGAAGGTTGCCTACGTTCCTCCAGTGAAGAGGCTCAGGTCACCGTAGTTCTTGTGGATGCTCCATTCGTCGAGGTGGTTGTTGCTTCGTCCTTCATCAGTGGAATGATGTTGATCTTATACTTCTTTGATTGAGGGGGATTTTTATTTTATTTTTTATGCTCTAACTTTTGCCTAGGTTTTGAGGATTTCAACCTAGCGAGCTCTTTTTTTTTTTAATATATATATATCCTCTTTTGAAAACTTTGCTTCATGATTGTTGCTCCACCTTTCTTTGTCTTGATTTCGTCGTTGTTGATGCCGTCGTCGATGTTTAGCCTCTAGGCGTTCAAGTGATAGCCTTCGTTCTAAAACGTGTTTAGACATCTTTTCATCATTTTACCAAGAATTAAATTGAACAACTTGGAAGAGTATATGAGGACAAGAACGACTTTTTATTTGATGACTCAATGGACTCAAACATTTAACATAGGACGAGAGAAAACATTAATGCACACTTAAGAGGACTTTTGACTCCTTTTTTTTATTTTTTATTCCTACTACTAGGTATAGAAAGAGAAACGGATATTGTTGTTGTCGGCCTTGTGGCATGATCCCTTGTTGAAGCCCCATTTAAAATCTGAGCCCCTTCCTTGATGATTTCTTGGATGCTCTCACTCTTTAACTGTTGTTCTTCAACCACGGTAAACTCACCATTGTCAATAAAGTCTTGGATGATGTTGTGGATGGAGAAGAAATCCTCGATGAGGTGACCGCTGCATAGGTGATAGTCACACCACTTGTGGTGGTGTTTGCGCGCGAGGTTTTTGCTTTGATGGCACGCTTTCGACCTTCAATTCACCTTCTCGTTGATTTGAGAGTCACCACCATGTTATTGTCGGAACACGGACCGAGATGTCTGGATTCGGGGGTTAAGTTATGAATTGAGAAGGTCAAGGAGCACCCAATTCACCCAATCTAGGATTGGTCTTGCTAAGAAATCATCATCATCGTTTCAAAATCATGCATTCGTGTACAAAAAGATAAAAACAAACAAATAAATAATGACTTATTTATTTGGGATGTCGGATCATGTGCTTCGAGACCATCTCCATGGGTTGGAGACGGCTCTAGGCTTATCCTTTAATGGAATCACACTACTTCAAACACAAAGAAGGATATGAGAAGATAGAAAAGTAAAGATTTACCTAAGAATTTTCTTCGAGAATCCTATGGATGGCCTTGACTAAAGGCCTTGATCCTCCAAATTTCGTGGGTATCAGAGAGGGGCTGATTAGAAGAACTTCTTTGGTCAGATTTTGAGTGGTTGTTTGGTGAATATAGAGTCTACCCTTTTTCTGGTTCAAGAACCTTATATTTATAGGAGATTTTGACCTAGGGTTTTGGCCAAGAAGGTAAGTTGAAGTGGGAATCAATAAGTTGATCTCCACAGAGGTATTTTTGGACTCTAGGATCGGCCATTAGGTTTTCCCGGATTGCATGAGTGTTTGCCAAGAAAAGGGGTTAAGATCAACAAGGAAACTGACCAAAAAGCCGACTGTCGAGGGGGATACCTCATACAAGACATCAATGTCTCGTACGAGGCATCTAAGTGCTGGAATCATTTATTTGCCCTCTGCGATAGTTTTAATGTTCAGTTTGGCCCCTAACTAACAGAGTCAGTCAGAAACTTAACGAAATATGTCCAACTTAACGAATTTTGACCCAAATCAAAGGCGAGACACAGAAGTAGTGTGATTATAAATGAATGTCCAAAATGGGGTGTCTACAGGTGGGCATGGTTGCGACGCAATGGTTGTGGTTGCTTGTACCCTTGGAGAGGAGAGATTTGTCCCTTTGCTTTGAGATCTTCATAGGCCTTGGTGATAGTCATGCCTTGGAGGGGACTGTACACATGGTCGTTGGTAGAGCCTTTGTGACTTTTGAGAGGCGAGCCAGTTGAACATGCCTTACCGTTGACCTTTGCCTTGTTGTCGGTGAACTCTCGTAAACGGGCCTTAAGTTCGGACACTTCTTCCTTATGAATTCTCCTCTCGAGATCAAGACGGGCTTGCCATAAATCATCCTTGCGGCGGGCATCCTCGACAAGTCTATCCATTTGTTCCCCCATGTCTCTTATTATGTTGAAGAGCCTTTCGTTGGACACGAAACTATTCTCACCCTTGTTGTTGTTGCTGCTTGAAGCCATTGGACCTACGGA
Organism: Campanula takesimana; assembly: GCA_026119855.1. Lineage (NCBI taxonomy): Eukaryota > Viridiplantae > Streptophyta > Magnoliopsida > Asterales > Campanulaceae > Campanula > Campanula takesimana. Next base: position 79,092 of record JAOWBW010000839.1, read on the forward strand.
GAGAACACGATTGATCTTAGGTTGGCCCCACAAATACCTTTTGAATCAAATGATTTAACCCACAAACAAGAGAAAAGACTCAAACCACATAAAGAAAAATGACTCTTTTTTATTTTATTTACAAAGTCGGAAGGACATAGTCCTTTTTGGGGTTTCTAGAAAAATAGTGGAATCGTCACACTAGTATATAGACCATCTCGCGGTCCCATATACTCATCGGATTCCACCACGCTTGTGATACCTACATGTGACGGGATTAAACTAAATTAATGTCATAAAACATACATGCGGGGACGGATTTTTTACTTTCGTCCATAATAACCACTTTGGGGACGGAGTTTTATTTTGTCCCATAACAACCATTTGTTTCTTTTGGAAACAGCATGTATGATTTGATGACATTAGTTTAGGGAAATATCGGTACATGAAAACCGACTTGGTCACAGAGTGTTAGACCCTAACTAGAATTGTGTGGTTGGTGCTCGGCTAAAGAGAGGCTTGAGGTCACCCCCGGCATGTAGTCATGAACTACGCCACGGGCTGAGGTTTACTGCTTCGAAAGAGTCAAGGTCGAGTGGAGTTTGAAACTTTCTAGGACGGGCCTCGACGGGTTTGGGGTTAAACTCGTGCGACTCGATAGTGAGCAATTGATAGGAATTGTGCGCGTAGTGTGAGGTCTAACAAGTGACAAAATATCTTCTTTTTTTTCAAAAGAAAATAAAAGCAATAAGCACATAATTACAACTCTCGAATCACCCGTGTGACCGATAAAAATAAACAGAAAGTAAAATTGTTCATGTGCAGGCTCGGTTCCCACACTGTCATTCTGTTCTGTTTCTGTGCACTGCTTCTGTTCTGGGAACTGAAAGTAGGGGATAAAGGGAAGAGACGAAATCACATGTACCACAATTGTGTACCACCTTGTGTACCACTAGTGATCCAACGATTATGAGTTAATTAAGTTGCCATTAAGATTTTATCATCAAAGATAATAGCCGTCGGATCACCAGTGGTACACAAAGTGGTACATAGAAGTGGTACAGGTGATCTCGTCTCGGGGAAGAGAAAGGGGAATGGCATGTTTCAATGGAGAGAAAATTGGGGTGGGATTTCAATGGAGAAGGAGGATTGGGGTGGGTAGACGTGACCCAATTCTGGTAGGGGTGTGTTAGTTTTGTAATTTGAGGTTAATTAGGTGGGTAATGAAAATAATAAGTCAAAAATCATTTTTGGATTTTTGAAAAAATAAATGCGACTCCAAGGGTAAACAAGTCATTTATTAACGATTTTGGTTATTTTAATAAATTAATCAATAGTATGCAGGTTAGTTTAATCGAATCGGTAGTATAAAGGTCAATGTGTAAAAATGGAATAGTACGCATGATCATATATCAATAAACTCATACAAATTTATGCATGTAGTGTGAGGTCAAGCCAAGTGACAAAACAGTTTTTTCTAAGAAAAACAAATAAGTACATAAGAAAATGAAAATTACAACTTTCGAATCACCCATGTGACCGATAAAATAAACATAAAATAAATACAGTTACGTGCAGGCCATCATGCCCACATATATTCCACTTCTTAATGAGGCAAAAGTGACATCACACGATTTTTAATATTGATTTCTATCTCATTGGTTGGTGCAAGGACAACTCTACCATGTAACAAATATGAATATGCATATTGTGCATAATGTTGATATACGTGATTTTCACGATAGTTGTTATACGATCGGTTACATATCTTACCTTAATATCATCTAGTAACTTAATATCAAATTATTTGTCGGTATTGTTGGAAAAATGTGTAAATGTGTGAAGGAAATTGCGTGCATTTCCTAAAGAAAATCATTTGTTGATTTTCATGAATTAATGACTCCTTACATGTTAGTAATGAATTGGTGTGTCCAATTTATATAGTGGAAGGTAGGAGTTTGAAATGCTAAAAAATGAATGGGTAAGTTGGGAAGTGGGTTAGTATCCCACATGGAAAGGGAATGTAAAAAGGGTTCCTATGCTCCTTGTTTCAATGGGCATCCCAATTAGGAAAATGAGGGAAATAATGTTCTAAGACCATTTGTTGGTAAAGTCAACTGAACTTGTCCCACATTGGTCTAGAATAAAAAGGTGAGCTAGTTTAAATACAATTAACCTTTTGTATGGGTTAAGATTGTAAAGACTAGAGGCTCTCTCTCGCGTAGGGTGCGCAGGGGGGCGCAAATTTCAGTTAAAATTTGCCGATTTGTGCCTCGGACGACTGGACTCATGTGTGCACGTCATGTGGACACGAATGCAGCTCCAAATCGGCCTAGGAGAGTTTAATTGTGCAATTAATGGGATCTTTTTTGAGCAATTTACAATGGCTTCTTCCACAGCTAGCATATTTGTTCAGTTCGCCGGAAATCTTAGTGTGCAAGACAGTCCGTTGTATCCTGGGAGGCGAACGTCCAAGAACACCTCAAGCACAACTCGGTGAGGGGTAGGGGTGAGCAAAAAAACCAAAAAAACCGATAACACCATTAAAAACCGAAACCGAAAAAACCGAAACCGAGGCTTTTGGACCGGTCCGGTTCCAATAATTTTTAAAACCGAAATTTTCGGTCCGGTTTAGGTGTTTAAATTATAGAAACCGGTAAGAAACCGAGCCGAGCCGATAGTACTTAAACTACGTCGTTTTATCAATACTATATATACTATTATTTATCTTCCTTCTCAGTTCACACACCAAAAAGACTCATTTGGTTGAACAGGAAGTCTGGAATGCGATGCCCTTATTTCTTTTAGCGCTCGACGGCGCTACATCAAAAAGCCAAAAGGTGATTCGCTTGTGATTCCACCGCCTGCGCTACCGCCGGCGCTCCTGCTACCGCCGACGATCCTGCTACCGCCGGCGCTACTTCAACAGTGATGTGCTTGTGAGTTGTGATTCCATCGCCGGCGCTTGTGAACCTGCAAACGGTACTTTCTTTCTCAAAACCCCTTTTCCCCTTAAATCACAAACCCTAAGATTTGAATGAGTTGTTTCTCTGAGATTGTGCCTATTTCTTTTCAATTTAAGATACAAATGATTTGAATGGGTAATTGGGTATTATGTAAATGTGATTATTTATTTATGTAATGGTTTCTGCTGAAAGTTGACATGTTGCCTAATATTCTCAGTTTATTTAGGAATTTGAAATGAGTTGTTGCATTACTGAGTGGGTGTTATGTGTATTGAATTATTTTATGTGTAGTGATTTAGTGATTTTTTAATGTGCTTCAATTTAATTGTTTTGGCTTGTATGTTTTTGTAGATGGAAACCATTGATGTTGAAATTGGGGATGAAAGCAAGAATCAAGAGATAGCAGTTGATGAACAAATTTGTAACCAGGAAGGAAAAGAAACCAATGAAGAAAAAGATGGGAATGACTCGAACGATGAAGCTGCTGATGAAAATGGGAAGGGGCAAACGCGGGCTAAGAGATCGATGGTATGGGAACATTTCACTTATGTAAAAGGTGCAATCAGCGCAAAATGTCCCTACTGCCATTTATCTTTAAAATGTCATTCTAGTAAAAATGGTACTTCTAATTTGAAGAGTCATTTAGAATATCATTGTCTCAAATCCCCAGTTTTAAAAAGGAAGAACGGCGATAAAAAGCAATCGACCTTGGGTTTTAAGCCAATAGGGAAGGGGGAAGGTAGTTCTCTTACTACTCATTCCTTTAATCTTGAAAAGTGCAAAAGGGCCCTTTCTACAATGTGCATCAAAGATAATAGACCGTTTAGTATTGTTGATGATGAAGGATTCAGGGAATATACTTGGGAATTAAATCCAATGTTTAAAATCCCTTCTCGTTGGACTGTAGCTAGAGATTGTTTGAGGATTTATAAGGAAGAGGCTGCCAACCTCAAGAATCTTTTAAAAAATCAAACAGTTTCTCTTACTACTGACACTTGGTCATCTGTTCAAAATATAAATTATATGTGTCTTACTGTGCATTGGGTTGATGATGATTGGGTTTTGAAGAAAAGAATTTTAAACTTCTGCCCGATAGCTAATCATAGAGGTACAACAATTGGAAGGTTGGTTTATGGGTGCTTACAAAAATGGGGTATTGATCGAGTTTTCACTGTTACTGTGGATAATGCTTCATCGAATGACGGGGCTATTCGATATTTGAAAACAATGCTTAAAGGGCCTGATGCCATTCTTGATTGTAAGTACATGCATTTAAGATGTTGTGCACATATCATTAATCTTGTTGTGAGAGAAGGGTTAGAGGAGAAGGATGTGTCTATCTCAAGAATTAGAGATGCTGTGAGGTATGTAAGGTCATCACCATCTAGGGCTGCAAAGTTTAGGGAATGTGTTGATACACTTAAAATTGATTGTAAGAAAAAACCTTGTCTTGATGTTGAAACTAGATGGAATTCTACCTACTTAATGTTGGAAACGGCTGTGAGGTACAAAGAGGCTTTTGATAGGATGAAAATGGTAGATAACAATTTCTTGGGATACTTTGATGTTGATGATGATGATGTAGGTGAAAGTGGTATGAGAAAAAGAAAGAGAAAAGAAAGAGTTAGGGGGGCTCCAAATGCAAATGATTGGGAGAATGCAAATCAATTCATAGAGTATTTGAGTGTTTTTTACAACGTGACCAACATGATATCGGGGTCTAAGTTTGTCACGTCTAACTTGTTTTTTGGTGAGCTTGTGACAATGTATGCAAGCATATCACGAATGTGCATGGATGAGAACGAGGGAAAAAAGAAAATGGCACGTTCAATGAAAGAAAAATATGACAAATATTGGGAGAATATGGATAATATGAATTTCTTGTTGTATGTAGCTGTTGTTTTAGATCCCCGAAACAAAATGTGCTTTCTTGGGTGGTGTTTGGGTCAAATTTATGGAGTTAACTCACCAAGGACCAAGGAGATGTGTAGCAAAGTGATTAGAACATTGAATGACTTGTTTGATCATTACAAAATAAGAGAGGAGAATGTGAAGGGTGGCAATAAGGAAGCTTCATCATCGACAAGTTCTGTTGGAGGTTCTACTTATGTGGGCATTGGTGCTAAAGTTAATCTTGAATCAAGCTTCTTGAAATATTTGGAGGAGCAAGGGGGCATGACCTATAAGTCGGAAGTTGAAATATATTTGTCCGATGGAATGGAAAAGAGAGATGATAAATTTGATATTTTAAATTGGTGGAAAGTAAATTCGACAAAGTTTCCTATCTTATCTCAAGTTGCTAGACATGTTTTAGGTATGCCAATCTCCACTGTTGCTTCGGAGTCCGCATTTAGCACCGGTGGTAGGGTTATTGATCCATTTAGGAGCTCTCTTACTCCTCAAACCGCTGAAACTTTAATTTGCACACAAGATTGGATACGCTCTACACCCGCCGATCTTGAGCTTCCGGACGTGCATGCTAAAGCTATTGAGGAATTGCAAGAGAAGTTAGAAAAACTTGAAACTGGTATGAAATTTTATTGATTTTTTTAGTACCTTCTGGATTTTTTTAAATGAACTTGCTTCAGATTTGACATATTTCATCATTTTGTTCTTTTAGATGCATTTGGAGGTGGATCAAAGTTCTTCGAACCGTCCTTGGTTGATGATGATTGATTGATATTTGGTACATGTTTACTGGTTTTTTCTCATTTTGCTGTCTCAATGTCTTCTTTTTTTCTCATTTTTTTTGTTTCCTGGTACAGGACGGTATTTTGGACTGTGTTTAGATGATTGAGCCTGCATGTTGAGGCCTGCTGCCTGCTGGTATGTTTCTAAATACTGTGTCAAAACCTACATTCAATTTGTCATGAAATTTAGCAGATAATCAGTGACCTGTAACTGCTGTATGATCTTGCTGTTATGCACAATTAATTATTTCTAGGTTACTTTTGTTACAATTATCAACTTCACAGGTAGAGAAATAAACTAGTAGTAATGTAAGAATCAAAACTTAAGACTACTATTAAACTGGAGATATTGTCTCTGTAATATCAAAATGTTAAAATAGGATAGCACAATAGTAATATTGATACTTGTTTGTGTATGAAACAGTCATACATTTTTATGTCATACTATGCCCAATGCCCAATATACTTCTCTTTATGGATGGTTGTTATGGAATACTCAAATACACTTGATATTAGTACACAAATGCAGAATATTCAACATCATCCTCAACTAGTTGTTTACACTTGATACTGACATGCGATAATTATACTCCCTCCGACCCAAAATGAACTTCATACTTTTTTTCAACGTTATTGCGAAGGATTTTTGAGCAATAATTTTAGGTTGACTCAATTGTACTAATGAAAATCTAAAACTTGTTATTGACACATCATCATCAATACTATCAATAACAAGTTTTAGATTTTCATTAGGATAAATTAATCAACCTAAAATCATTGCTCAAAGTTCTTTCGTAGTAATGTTGAAAAAAGTATGAAGATCATTTTGGGACGGAGGGAGTAGTTGTTAATCCTTACAGCTATGTGTGTATCTTGCTGCTTACTAAATAGTTTTATGTTTACTTGCATTATTCATATGGCTGGTTCCTTGTGTTGATACTTTAGAAATCAATGGTCCCCCATTTTTATTAAGTATACTTTTTTCGTTTTTGGATTGTGCAGGAGCTACCTTTTCTTGAAGTAATGAAGATGAGGAGATTGATTGTTGGACAATTCAAGAGGATTTTTTTTTTTTTTTTTTTGACCAAGTAGCACCTATCTATCTATCTGTTATGTTATATTTATTTTTAGACAATGCACCTATCTATTTCTCTTTAACACTATGGTTGGATGTCATTATGGATGTTTTTAGTATTTTAGATTATGAAGAACATGGATACCTATCTGTTTTATTTTGTTTTGATAATGGTTTGGTTTAAAACATGGGGCTGAGTATTTATGTGAGCCAAGGATGGAATTGTTATATTTATTTGGGGGAGTCCAATAATTTATGGGCCCAAACAAACACTTGCAGCAAATTGGCCCAACAGGCCCAACAGTAGCCCCCATAGACACCGAACCAAACCGACACCGAAATCCACCGAACCATTAAGAAACCGATCTTTCACGGTTTCAAAAGCCTTACACCGATAGCTATTGGCTCGGTTTCGGTGTTGGCTTAAAACCGAGCCAAACCGAGCCGAGCTCACCCCTAGTGAGGGGGCAAATTTGTTTTAAGGAGAGTGTGTTCTCACACGACTCCGACAAACTCAAAAAAAAAAAAAAAAACTTTTCAGTTTCTGTTTGTATTTTTTAATTCTGTTTCTGTTCAATATTGTTGTAATTATTCTAACAGGTATCCCAGTCTCCGACTTGTAATATACAATCAACAAATTCTCGTTTCTCCCTTGCAATATCAGAAGAAAATGAAGCAACTTAAATTTAGAAAATGATGCAAATAACAATATGTAATAATAAAAATTATCAATATAGGGTAAATGCAAAGTACTTCAAATTTTGATATTTGATGAACTCATTGCAATTTCATGTTTATTGTTAGTTTAAGCATTACAAAAGAATTCTGAATTCTAAATTAGTTGATGGTACATATTTTCACCTTTTAAGTTTTAAGGACAACTAATATACAGAAGGGCTAATAAGAGCACTATCCCTCCAACTGCAAGATATACGCATAATTCGCCTCAAATTCCAGTCAAGCGTCACAAATGCTTGTCCCAAAGAAATGCTTGTAGGTTATAATGCCTCACTCTAAATTTTGAGCTATTTTTTAGTAGGCACAACACTTCAGAACCCGACTTCGGTTGTGTTTGATGCATTAAGCACTTAATGCTTGATGTTTAATAGATTGCAAGATATATATTTTGGAGGTAGGATGCCTTTGGTAACATTGAGGTATAGATGTTGGAGGTTACGTGAGGCTCTTAATGATTGAGAATCAAAATCATTGCTTAATCAATAAGAGCCTCATGGAACTTTCAACATGTAAAGCTCAATGTTATCAAGACACTTTACCTCCAAATTGTACCTTGCAATCCATTAAGCATTAAGTATCAAGTGCTTAATACATCAAACACCACCTTCATCTTGCTGCAACTAGTATACCAAATTTGGAGCGAGCATCTAGCCCCTACCCCTTTAGAGAAACAATGTTGTAATTGTGAATACCCTATCCAATGCACTTAAGATATTCACATCAATACCAATAACGACATTCTTTTGTTATTTAAGATCGAGCACAATGTCTTCATGAATATGAAGGTATTTCTTGTGCCTCCATACTTAACAAACAACACACACTCCCCGATTGCCTCTGTCAAACGCAATCGTGGTCTTATCATAAATAATCCTTTGCACCTCATTCAAATGGATATATAGCCTAGAGTGGTTAGCATTCACCTCATCTACGTTATATTCTGTTTTAACATGTGCGTGTTTTTAGTATTTGAATTATACATGCATGTCTTAAAAATTAGAAACGGCTACAATTGGCTGCCTATAAATTTTCAAATTGAGTCAATCATAACAACTTTTCACTTATTATTCCATACCTCACTTTCTCTCTACTACATCATTTTTCATACTCACAACACCTACCCCACCCACGGAAGTTGATACATTTACACTAAGTGTACACAATCTTTCTATACACCACAAATGTAAGCATGACACGTGGCATTCTTTAAAAAATAAAACCTCCAATAACTTTAAAATGTTATATCTTAAGATTTATAACTCGGAAAAAAAATAAAAATACTGTCGTGTTCGTCTCGACGAGACGAATCAAACTAGACAGGTCGTGATATGGTTTGATTTTTTTTTTTTTTATAAAAAAATATATTTTTTAAGACACAAAAAATTGAGTTGCTCGTCATCTGAGATATAACACTCTTTTATGAAAAAAAAAAAAAACAATTGAAGTGTAACAGAGTACATATATGATTATAATTTTTCTATATAAATGAATGTAACAATTTTATTTGGTAAATGTTACTTTTTTTTTCTTTTTTTTTAAAAAACAATAAAAATTCGTATATAATCGTTTGCATTTCGATTGTCACTTCCTTAGTAAAAATTGTTACATTTTAGATACAATGTTATAGTTAATAATATAAACTGTTACAATTGAAAAAAAAATGTTACATTTATTTATTACAAAATGTAACATTCATTTATTACAAAATGTAACATTAGTTTTAGTTTTGTCAATCTTATGTTAATTTTGAAATTAAAAAAAATGTTACATTTGAAAAAAAAAAGAGTGGTACATTCTTTTATAAAAAGTGGTACATTTTTAATTCACGTATATAATCGTTTGCCTTTCAATTGGTACTTTCTTAATAAAAGTTGTTACATTTTAGCAAAGTTGTGTGGTACATTATTGAAAAAAATGTGTTACATTTGTATAAAAAATTGTTACTATCTTTAATAAAAAGTGTTACTTTTGTTGGCGAGCAAAAAAATGGAGGGAAAAAAAATTGTGGGGCAAAAAAAAAATTAGTTCGACTCAGCTTGGCGGCTCGAATGGAGCCGTCGAACGCTGTGTGGCGCCCGCACAAAATACCGGCTCATATGTTGTATACTCCTTTTGTCCCAAAATGATAGTCCTATAATATTTAATTATATGAAAATACTTTATTTATATTCCCAATTTAATTATTTTACCAAAAAATATTTAATTGTGTTAATAGTGGTAGTGGATGGTGGTGAGATGGTGGTTTGACCCCTCTAGATCGAATCTGAACCGCGAGATCGAACCACAAGACCACACAGTCACACCGCATATACTAACCATAAATTGTATATTAAGTCATATTTATCGTTGAACACTCCCCTACCCCCACCACCCACTCACCCACCCACCTCCACCCCCACCATCCACCAACCCCCTAAAAAACACACACTTTCTTTCCACTCACATTAAAATTATTTTTGAACACCTCCCCTACCCCCACCCCCATTCAATTTTTTTCTCATAATAATATTTTTTCTCATATTAAATTTTTTTTTTTCTCATATGAAAATATTTTCCGGAAAATATTTCCTTAGATTTACCAAACAACCAAAAACATGTTTATGTCATTTTCCAAAAACGTTTTCATTTTCCGGAAAACATTTTCCAGGAAATCATTTTTCCGAAAGTTGTTTTCCGCGAAACAATGGAGCCTTAGATAAGATGGTGTTTTTTGGTAGGTGTAGTGATGGTGGTATAAGTAGTGACAATGGTATAATGATGGTGATGTCGTTGTTGGTGGCGGTTGTGTTTGTAATGGTAGTAGGATGGTTGTGATCAGGTGATGGTAGCAGTGCTTAGTGACTATGATCATTATTTGTTACTAAATATCAAATTATTAATATTTTAATTATTTAATTAATATCATTATTAATTATTATTGAGTATTATCAATTTTTTGTAATAAGACTTTCAATCATTATTATTTTATTATAATTATTTATTTATTATATTAATCATTATAATTTTTAATATTAGATATTATTTTCATTATTATTACTAGATATTTACTGTATTTTGTTTTGAAACATAAGTAATATTTTTATATTAAATGACCAGTAATAGTATTGATAATAATAGTTTGTTTTTAAAAAAGAAAAGATATACAAAAAAATAATTTAATCAATAATTTAATTATTTAATCAATGTTTTATATTCAATTATTATTTAATACAAGAAAAAAACAAATTAGGCTTTCAAATTTTTATTTTAGAAAGATTTTCCTATGAGGTCCACCTAAAACACTTGGCACTATGGTATTTGTAGTGTATAGAAAGATTCTATACACTTAGTGTAAATATAGTCTTTTCCCCACTAACACCTTTCTTTAATCCCCAACACCCACAATCATATTTTGAGTGCAACAGACGGATTACGTCATTTAGGATCTACATACTATTAGACACTAGTAGCCTTGCGAATAGTATTTGTAACCAATGGGATCCTCATTCACTTGACTCTTTAATTTCAGTAACATACTATTTGTTATTTTCATATTAATGTGGCTTGTGGCACCACTGATAAATTCAGTTCAACATACAAAATACAATTACAATTCTCTTGAGTTCATCGGGGCATGATAAATTCTTCCAATTGTCAAGCGTTGTTTTCAGTGATGTCATTCTCAATTCTCCTTATACCAAACAAATTCTGCGAAAACTCACAATATTGTCGAGCTGCCGTGTTAAAACTGGAAAAATTAAATATTAGTAACAATTTTCTAATTATATTTAATTAGGACACAAAAATTGGAAAACTCATTTCTTTGTAAGCTTCTAAAATCATTCTTTCAAATAATATAGGCTTAATAATAAAAATTGTTTGTTCAAATTTTAAAATACATAATAATATGAAAATTTATAATTTATAATACATAATGCAATTGAAATTATATAATTTAGTTTCTTAAAGAGAATAATTTCATACACCTTAATAAATATGAAGATAAATTAATATTAAAAAAAAAAAACAGGATAACGTGTGTCTATCAAAATTTCTACAATTTGGATAAGGACTAATCTGAGATTGGATTGTCTAATTTATCAAAAGAAAATTAATTTTGAAATTAAATAAAAACTAATCTGCAATCCAAAAAATTCAGTTATTAAGAAAAAAAATATTTTTAAACTAAAATAAATAATAAAAATGATATTAAATTATTATTTCTCAAATAATGTAAAATAAAAATAATATTAAATAATGATTGATTCAATAAACTAGTATAAATAATAATAATCTTAAAAAAATAAAAAATAAATCATAATTTATGTAAAATTACTGGAAAAAAAAACTCTAATATTTGATTAAAATGACTCTAATTGACGTATAAAACTAATTTACCTCTTATATTAAATTAAAGAGTCATATATTTGTATGCTTCCAATCAAATACAGTATATTCAATCTTAGGCCATGTCCAATAAGGGAGTTGAGGAGGGGGTTGAGAGGGATTAAACTAGTTGAGATAGGGCAATAAGGTAGTTGAGAAGGGGGGTTGAAGGGGGAAGGGTTGAAGTTTCTCAACCGAGTTGAGAGAATTTTGGTTGGGGCCCGCCTGGACACGCGTCGGCCCGTGGTTGGTGCCGACATGGCACGTGCGCCTCACCGCCGACAGAGGCGCGTGAGGGCAGCGTCCACCAGCTTTTTTTTTTGTTTTTTCTCCTTTTGCCAAGTGTCAGCCTACGATTGGTCCTCCGGATTTTTAGATTTGATTTTCAACCCAAATTTTCGAGCTCAATTATTTTACAGCAATTTTTTTTTTCGCGAAAATTCTGGATTTTTTTTCTCTATAAATTGATATAACTTTCATTTTATTTGTACACCAAAAAAAAAACTCTCTTTTCTCTCAAAAAAATCTTAATTATCCTTCTTTTACCCCTTACTTTTTAAAATATTCATCATCTTTTTAGTGAAATGGATCCCAATAATCCTTATTTCAACACTCAGAATTCAAGTAATTTTCCACCAAATTACTACAATCCTAATGATTTTCAATCGCCAAATCAATTTTCTAACCAACCACGTCCTCAATATGTCCCATAATTTTATTATCAACCAAATGTCATGCCTTCAGCTGTACCCACCTGGAATCCATATTATGGTATGCAATTTCAACGACCTCCACCACCACCACTACCCTCTCAAGAATCAGAATATCCCGAATATTCAACACAAATGGTTATGGGTAGCAATAGCGCTGCTGATGAAGCTACTCCAACTCCAGATGCAGGAGGTTCAACCACTAGTCGGAGAAAAATTGTCAAATGGAGCACGAAGGACAATATAGTGCTAATTAGTGGGTGGATTAAGTTTGGAACCGACAGTGTAGTCGGAAAAAATCATAAGAGTGAAGCGTTTTGGGGTAAGATTGTTGAATATTGTAACGAACATTATGAATTTAACCCTCCCCGTGACGTAGTTTCATGCAAAAATCGTTTCAATTATATAAACGCCAAATTGGGCAAATGGGTATGTGCATACGATAACGCTAAGCGTATGCAACAAAGCGGGTGGTCGGAGAATGATGTTTTGAAAAAAGCTCACGAATTATATAAAAGTGCTAACAATAGCACTTTTAATTTGATGGACGAGTGGATAGCTACCCGAGATCAACCACGCTACGCAAGTCAGGTTGGAGGAAATACTGGATCTGATAGCAGTGGATCTAAGAGAGCACGAGAAGGTGATGTAGGTGATTCAAGCTCGGTTGAATCCATTCCTCGTCCTATGGGAAGAGAGGCAGCTAAGAAAAAGGCGGGGAAGAAAAAAGTGGGGTTGTCACCGGTAAAGGAACAAAAGTGGTCAGAATTCAAACAATTCAAAGAGAAAGAATTGGAACGAATTGACAACTTAGTCTCAGAACAAGAGAAGGCAAACAATATTGCCTTTAACAAGACTCGGGCTAAAAATAGGAAAATGTGGATGCAGTTGAGTCAAATGGAGTCTCGCGATCATCATCAACAACAGCTTTTTGAAATGTTGACTGAAGAGCTGTTTGGCAATTAATGTTTGTTTTCTAGCTTTATGTCAATTTTCTGCACTGATGTAATACTTTCAAGATTCTCAGTATGTAACTTAACCTTTTAATTAAACCTATGTAATTCTATTATTGGAGTCCGTCAATTAACTCAATTGAATTGAAGCTTCAAATCCGTCAACCACGATCACTCATTTGTTATCTTTTAACTAACTCAAGGATCTTTCAAGCCATGACATGTACTTCACACAAGGATCCGATTGTTCCGGCAGAGAAGGCCTATCTCCATTAGCAAAATGTACCGCAGCCATGCGATTGTCAGCATATGGTATGTCCGCTGATTCTATTGATGAATACATTAAAATGGGAAAACTACAGCGTTTGAGGCATTACGGAGATTCTGCAAGGGGGTCATTCAATTGTACGAGCGTCAGTACTTGAGAGCCCCAAACGAAGCTGACCTGCAAAGAATTCTTGAGGTCAGTGAGAAGCGGGGTGTCGCGCCCCGACCCGTGGTCCTACTTGGCCCCACGTCCGGGACACGCACGGAAGACGTCACAAACATTTTTAAGAAAATTTTTCGAAATATACTTTCATAAAAAGTCTTATATGACTAAACAACATTTATTAGACTTGACTACAAGCCACAAAACAAACTTTCTCAAATGAGTACTTAGCCACTTGGCTATAACAAACTTTACTTATAAAATTTACAAACACGAACACCTACTAAAAGAGATGATACAAATAACTGAGTCACGGGTACACTACCCTAAAGGTATTACATTTACATAATGTATCCTTTATACACATCACTTCCCAAAAGTCTTACCAAAGATCTCTTTACCGACGTCCTCCTTGTGCTGTGACCTATTCCCTGGACTCCTTCTTATCTAAAACGGTAAACAAATAAGGGGTGAGAATAAATCTCAGTAAGTTACTAAAATGCAACTACATTACATGCTAATATGAGAAACATAACGGAACAATACCACAAATGATCATATAGCATATAGCACATAGTATGAGAGGCTCCCTATCGCCAACCGTCCCATACCGGTTGGAAATAACGACCAACTCATCATACAACACATAAAGCGAAAATAAACACTCATACGTGGATACTGAGCCAAGGTTCTCAAACCAAACAATAGCCATCTGAGAGGCATCAACTGAGCAGCATCGAAGAGCTGAAACGGGTTCCGGAACCAAACAACAACAACAACAACAACAACGGGGAAAATGACACAAAGTCATAACCCAAAGTGCCCAACCTTTGGCCTAAGGAAGGGGGTTAAAAATGGGAAACCAATGATAGGAGCCTTATAATGTACTTGGCTCGTGAGACCATTATAATCCCTATCACTGCCCAACACACACAAAAGTACCAGCTGGACTTTACACGCAAGCACCCTATAGAAATACTTGCTTAAACAACAATCAGGGACAATGATTCCAATGTAGGGAACCATGCCAAACACATCAAGAAGATGAACCATTCAACACATTACAAAATGTTCAACAATGCTCACTTAATCCATTACTCACATTTCACAACACTTGTGTTCACAAAGGAACCAATTCTACCACTTTAGTGATCCACAACAATCATCTAACTAATTTAGGACACTACCCAAAAACTAGACTAAGATTGACCTTTAAATCCCTTGGTTTGAAAACTCTAAACTTTTCAGATGACTGGGCGGTCGCCCAAACAGGGCTGTGCGGCCGCCCAAAATACTCTGTCCCAAGAGTAAAACCTTTCAGATAGATGTGCGGCCGCACGCCCTTTTTGGGCGGCCGCCCACATCACCTGGCAGACCAAAACTTAACCAAAGTTCACTCCTTTCCTTTCACAACCCAAAATTACTTGTACTTGTAACACTTAACATTTGCAACTAATACAAAGACTACAAATTCAGTCTTTAAACAATTCTAACACCCAACAAGAACCATTTCCATACTACTCCTTCTGTCACAAATTTACAAGTATAAATAAAACATACCCAAAACATTATTTCACAACCTACTAGGCATATATAACATGTTTATATCCATTTTATTAGGTACAACAACATTACTATACTTTCACAATACTACAATACCCATTTGTATTAACATTTCCCACATGCAACAAATTATTACTACTCCCTCCGTTTCACAAGTATCATTATAATTTTTAATATACTAATATACCCACTTTAGGATACTTTCACTTCTTTCCCCGTCCCATAAGTAATAGTATAATTTTATAATACATTTATTTAACATTTAACTAAAGATATTATTTTACCGTCCCACGAGTAGGAGTATAACATATAAAGCATATATAATGTTGCATCATCTCATACTCCCCCAAAAACCAAAACTACTATACCCATTTACCACAAATAACAAGTCTATAACAAGTTTTACTACTCCCTCTGTCCCAAAATTACAAATATATAAAAAGTATACTAAAACATCTTTTTTTTCACATATTAAGCATATAAAGCATGTTTATGACCATTTTAACATTTAAAGGGGGATTAGTAACTTACCTATTTTTCGGAAACGAGTCAAGAAAATTATATTGTTCGGTAGATGTGGCCTACTCAACACCCTGAACATTTATATATTTTTAGATTTGAAAATAGAGTAGTAAATTAAAATAAGGAAAATTAATAAGAACAAGTTTACCTTTTCTTTCTTTTCTTCAACAATGGAGGTGAGAAATATTTGGGGAAGAAATGGTGAGGGTAATGGCGCAGGAGAGGGGAGGGAGAAGAGGTATCATGAAGAAGTTTTATCCCTTTCTCTCAAATAAATCATCTAAGTTCAATTGTTAACACTTAAGCCCCTTGAATACTAATTCCACTAAAAACCCTCATAACTTCCCACTAACAACTTAACTCCCCTAATCACCTTTAATACTAACATTTTAACTAACACAAATAATCATATAAGATGTGCAAATTCATTTAATATGATGCAACAAATAAAATGCACACATAATTTTAAATTTAAAATTCTCAAAAATATAAAATAATTATAAAATAAATAAAACGGATTTTGGGGTTGTTACACTCACTCCCCCTTAAAGAAAATTCGACCCGAATTTTAGGATTGTTTACCTCAACCCTCAAACAACCCAGGATACTTCCTTTCATTTCAATCCCGAAACTCCATACTGAGTTCAATATCCTCTAAAACTTTAGACATATCGGAGAAGAATCATAAACACAATTGCGTGGCATCAACACATGGAACTCATTATCAACCTCGTCGAGAGAAGGAAGTAACACAAGACGATAAACTCAACCTCTAGCTCTTTCCAAAATCTCAAAAGAACTGACATATTAAACAATTCCACGAGAAGTAAAGGTATATCCCTCGAATTCTTAGAATCAACTAAACAAGTTCTCAAGAATCTGAATGGTTATTTCTAACTGACCATCTGACTGAGGGTGAAAGTCATACTAAGTCTAAATTCCGAACCCCAGGCCTTCTGAAATGCTTGCCAAAATCAAGATGTAAATAAGGAACCCATATCTATTACCATGCTCGTAGACATCCCATGAAATCGAACTATCTTCTGAACAAATAACTGACAACTGATAATTTACTTCCAGATTATTCACAACTCAAGGACTTAGTTGAATACTTAGAATTCCTCGCATCAAACAATTAAAGGTAACTCCTCGAATTTATCTCAATACTCTACTTCTACTTGGATTCATAATTAAATTGGTCTTGTGTATCCCTTCAAGTATCTATAGTTGAACTCCGTTATACATGTTTAATTCCACTAAGTGTTGACTACATACTCTGCTATAGAAGTTAAAATTCCATCACTAGCCACGAACAAAATTTTATTGTCTGTCATTATTCATTCCACGAGTAATTTTCGATAGTTGATATTATTCAATAGAGTAGAAATTTAAAGCTTTCACAATCGCAAAGTCACACCATGTCTCAACTTACGAAGACTCCAAAGTGTTAATTCCTCTAACATTCCCCATTTAGTTTTATCACCCATGAACTATAAGTCAATGAATCCTCTAACACAATACCTTTCCCGATGATATAATATGGTAAACACTTCAAATCTAACTCCATCAAAGTCATTCACTAATGCAATGGATGTATAACCGTAATAAATCTCAATTTATGGGTAGGATAATTTTGTTGATAAGGAATCAATCTTCTCAAAGCACACATTGTTACCGTACCATCCTGAAGCAATGAACATCTCAATCACTCTTTAAGGCATCTCTATGAATAATGAATTTATCAAATCCACTATAAGGGTAAGCTTGACATATCCACTAGAAATTAGTAACACTAATCATATCCTCTAGATAACTGTAGTACTAGTTAAATCCATTAAGCAATATCAATACTGAAGTTGTCATCAACTCTCGATTCATCAATTAACACTCGCAACAATTAAACTCGTTCACTCTTACCAATCCATCGAGATAGTGCATCTTTCTGTGCTATGTAGTTAACAGTGTAGCTACCTTAGAAATCCATCAATAAATCCTCAACCCTATGCCTGAGTTGAAACTTTCCTCAAAATAATATATCCTCTAACATGAAGACATTCTGCCCTGATTTTACAAACTGCTACCGCTCTCAAAGAACTCAGACTAGGATTACTTATACAATTCAACGTATCCAACAATACCACTGAAGCAGGTGAGAATTCAAACTATATAACCACCATTCATGATGTCCATACCCGATATAAAAGCCATCTTTGAAGTATACTCAACTAAAATTCTCAACAAATGATAATCACTTCAAATCAATCACTAAACAATTACTGATCTCTGATGTTGCTCAAACATAGCACCCAACCACTCAAGATCACCCAAGGTTCTCCTCAAGAACAAGTACCACTCAAGGGAAATAAATTTAAAATCTCACAAGGAAAAGATATCTTTCAATTTAAATGCAAATTTTTCACTACTAACTCCATAAACCAACTACCAGGCACAAGCTTGCAACAACAATTTACAATTCTCTTAATGCATAAATAGCATGAAAGCTAAACACATATATATACCATGCTTAACTAAAACACACTAGCATATAAAATTCCACCACCATAACATCAAAATCTTGTGATGACAACATCACTAAACCGGCAAATAAAACATGCCCATGAATACGCACATCACAAGTATACGACACTTTATCGGTCGTCTAACACTCCCCCTTAGGAAGAAACATCTAACACATAAGGTAAAGACTCAGAAGACACATGCAATCAAGAAGCACAATGCACAAACACACAAGTATGCGAAGAGCCAGGGTCTATAAGTGTGTGTGCTCTCAAACTAGACATAGAAATTATACCTACAGTCACATTAGAAGAATCTGAAATCTGTTGTTGATTGATGGAAGAAACACGATATTGCACCTTAACCTTTCCTGAAGCATCCCTCTTTTGGCCCCGAGATGACCCAGCTGCACTTCCCGATAACTGATTCTTAAATCTAAAGCAACTCTTCTGAAAGTGACCCAACTGACCACAACTCAAACATTTGCCTTGCTTCTTCCAACATTTTTCTTCTAAATGTCCTATCCTTTGACAGTAGTTACATACTCGTTTACTTCGAGTTCCTCTATTATGCGGCCCTTGAAAAGATGCCCTAGCTTGCGAAGGTGTTCCTTGATATTCTCTACTATCTCCACGCTGGGGTTGCGGTTTTACCTGTTCTCCTCGTTTTGTCACATCTGAGGTTTCAATCTTGGTTTTATGCTCCTCTATATCGTCAATGATTTTCATGACAGCTTCAAACATACCTTGGAACAGTGCTCGAACCTCTTCTCTAGCGTTACCCGTCCCTGAAGGCCCTGACTGATTCCCTTCGGTGCCAACCATTTTCAATAAGTACCTGCATAAAACTCTCAACGTTACTTACCCTATACACAACTACCCTCCTAGGTCATTTAGTCATTCTAGACCCTCTACAACCTAGCTCTGATACCAACTGTCACGCCCCGACCCGTGGTCCTACTTGGCCCCACGTCGGGACACGCACGGAAGACGTCACAAACATTTTTAAGAAATTTTTTCGAAATATACTTTCATAAAAAGTCTTATATGACTAAACAACATTTATTAGACTTGACTACAAGCCACAAAACAAACTTTCTCAAATGAGTACTTAGCCACTTGGCTATAACAAACTTTACTTATAAAATTTACAAACACGAACACCTACTAAAAGAGATGATACAAATAACTGAGTCACGGGTACACTACCCTAAAGGTATTACATTTACATAATGTATCCTTTATACACATCACTTCCCAAAAGTCTTACCAAAGATCTCTTTACCGACGTCCTCCCTGTGCTGTGACCTATTCCCTGGACTCCTTCTTATCTAAAACGGTAAACAAATAAGGGGTGAGAATAAATCTCAGTAAGTTACTAAAATGCAACTACATTACATGCTAATATGAGAAACATAACGGAACAATACCACAAATGATCATATAGCATATAGCACATAGTATGAGAGGCTCCCTATCGCCAACCGTCCCATACCGGTTGGAAATAACGACCAACTCATCATACAACACATAAAGCGAAAATAAACACTCATACGTGGATACTGAGCCAAGGTTCTCAAACCAAACAATAGCCATCTGAGAGGCATCAACTGAGCAGCATCGAAGAGCTGAAACGGGTTCCGGAACCAAACAACAACAACAACAACAACAACGGGGAAAATGACACAAAGTCATAACCCAAAGTGCCCAACCTTTGGCCTAAGGAAGGGGGTTAAAAATGGGAAACCAATGATAGGAGCCTTATAATGTACTTGGCTCGTGAGACCATTATAATCCCTATCACTGCCCAACACACACAAAAGTACCAGCTGGACTTTACACGCAAGCACCCTATAGAAATACTTGCTTAAACAACAATCAGGGACAATGATTCCAATGTAGGGAACCATGCCAAACACATCAAGAAGATGAACCATTCAACACATTACAAAATGTTCAACAATGCTCACTTAATCCATTACTCACATTTCACAACACTTGTGTTCACAAAGGAACCAATTCTACCACTTTAGTGATCCACAACAATCATCTAACTAATTTAGGACACTACCCAAAAACTAGACTAAGATTGACCTTTAAATCCCTTGGTTTGAAAACTCTAAACTTTTCAGATGACTGGGCGGTCGCCCAAACAGGGCTGTGCGGCCGCCCAAAATACTCTGTCCCAAGAGTAAAACCTTTCAGATAGATGTGCGGCCGCACGCCCTTTTTGGGCGGCCGCCCACATCACCTGGCAGACCAAAACTTAACCAAAGTTCACTCCTTTCGTTTCACAACCCAAAATTACTTGTACTTGTAACACTTAACATTTGCAACTAATACAAAGACTACAAATTCAGTATTTAAACAATTCTAACACCCAACAAGAACCATTTCCATACTAGTCCTTCTGTCACAAATTTACAAGTATAAATAAAACATACCCAAAACATTATTTCACAACCTACTAGGCATATATAACATGTTTATATCCATTTTATTAGGTACAACAACATTACTATACTTTCACAATACTACAATACCCATTTGTATTAACATTTCCCACATGCAACAAATTATTACTACTCCCTCCGTTTCACAAGTATCATTATAATTTTTAATATACTAATATACCCACTTTAGGATACTTTCACTTCTTTCCCCGTCCCATAAGTAATAGTATAATTTTATAATACATTTATTTAACATTTAACTAAAGATATTATTTTACCGTCCCACGAGTAGGAGTATAACATATAAAGCATATATAATGTTGCATCATCTCATACTCCCCCAAAAACCAAAACTACTATACCCATTTCCCACAAATAACAAGTCTATAACAAGTTTTACTACTCACTCTGTCCCAAAATTACAAGTATATAAAAAGTATACTAAAACATCTTTTTTTTCACATATTAAGCATATAAAGCATGTTTATGACCATTTTAACATTTAAAGGGGGATTAGTAACTTACCTATTTTTCGGAAACGAGTCAAGAAAATTATATTGTTCGGTAGATGTGGCCTACTCAACACCCTGAACATTTATATATTTTTAGATTTGAAAATAGAGTAGTAAATTAAAATAAGGAAAATTAATAAGAACAAGTTTACCTTTTCTTTCTTTTCTTCAACAATGGAGGTGAGAAATATTTGGGGAAGAAATGGTGAGGGTAATGGCGCAGGAGAGGGGAGGGAGAAGAGGTATCATGAAGAAGTTTTATCCCTTTCTCTCAAATAAATCATCCAAGTTCAATTGTTAACACTTAAGCCCCTTGAATACTAATTCCACTAAAAACCCTCATAACTTCCCACTAACAACTTAACTCCCATAATCACCTTTAATACTAACATTTTAACTAACACAAATAATCATATAAGATGTGCAAATTCATTTAATATGATGCAACAAATAAAATGCACACATAATTTTAAATTTAAAATTCTCAAAAATATAAAATAATTATAAAATAAATAAAACGGATTTTAGGGTCGTTACACGGGGGTTCCCAGGGATGATCGGGAGTATTGATTGCATGCACTGGGAGTGGAAAAATTGTCCTACTGGGTGGGAAGGTCAATTTACTAGAGGTGATAAGGGAACCACTACGGTTATTCTTGAAGCCGTTGCCAGTCATGATTTATGGATATGGCATGCCTTTTTTGGATGTCCGGGAACATTAAACGATATAAATATTCTGGACCGATCACCAGTTTTCGATGATCTTGAAGCAGGAAATACTCCACGAGTCAATTTCTTTGAAAAATGAACGTCAGTATAATATGACATATTATCTTGCTGACGGTATCTACCCCTCTTATCCGACCTTCGTCAAATCCGTTAAACTTCCTCAAAGTGAAGAAGACAAGTTATTTGCAAAATACCAGGAGGCATATCGGAAGGATATAGAACGGGCATTTGGAGTGATCCAAGCTCGATTTAAAATCATTCGAGAACCAGCTCGAATGTGGCAGATAGAGGACTTGGCTATGATCATGAGAGCATGTATCATATTACATAATATGATCGTTGAGGATGAACGTGGTACGTATTCTCAAAATTGGCTTGACTATCAGGATCAGCCTGGGGCAAGTGGGTCTAGTACACAACAACCATTCTCAACTGAGGTATTACCAGCGTTTGAAAATCATGTACGTACTAGATCGGATTTGCGTGATCAAAGGTCTCACAAACAATTGCAGAACGATCTAGTCAAACACATATGGGCAAAGTTCGGAAATCAGTGATTTTTAAATTTTATTGTACTGTGAGTCGAGTCTATGTATCGTATGTTTTTTTGTTTTTCATCATTTGTGGAACGAGCTAAGTTTATTGTAACTTTTCTTATTTTTATTAAAATTAAAATATTCTCGTATTTATTTAATTGCTTCGAAAAAAAATAATTAAGTTTGAATTAAAAAAAAATAAAAAAAATCTTGAATTTATAAATAAAAATATTAATAATTTATTTTTTAATAATAAATTATTAATATCAATATATTTTTAATTATAAAAATAAAATATTGTAAATAAAATAAAAAGTGGTGGGGTATAGAATGATGAATTGGGAGGAGTTGAATTTTAAACTAAACTAGCTTATTGTGGGGGGTGTAGTTGAGAGGGTAGTTGAATGATTAAGTGGATGGAGAGAGAAGATGAGGTGTCGTGATATTAAGGTAGTTGAATGTTTTTTGGTAGTTGGATTATTGGACATGGTCTTATACACCATCTCAAATCAAAAAAAGTATCTCTGCATTATGTACCAAAAAAAAGGACCTCCTTCTTCATATTTAGAGAGATTAGTTGGACTTCATTATTCAGTTCATCAAGTCATTAAAGAAATACACACATAGGTTGACCAGAATGCTAAAAAAAGCACCAGAACATCATATTTCCCACCTGAGATAATGAGATTCGAAAACATAAATTAAATATGTAAACAGTTAAGATTTTCTTTTGATAGTGGTAGTGTTGGTAGGAAACATACAAAGATGGAGTCTAGAGAGAGAAAGCGTCGGAAAAAGAGAAGACGGCCGGATTTGAAGAAGGTAGTCTGAAAAGTCGGTGAAGAGTTTGGCCGGAGGGAGATGGCGGCTGCTATGGCACACATACGCATAGATCTATACAGATCGGAAGAAATTTCTCCAGTCAAAGCTTGTCAGCCATATGGCCGGAAAAGTAGCCGGCGAGAAGCGGCTGGGGATATGGACGGCCGGAAAGGGAGGAGAAAGGCTTGAACGACGGTTTAGAGACGAGGTTCATCGTAGATGGCTTGAACGGCGCCGGTGATAGTAGCTGGATCTGGACGACGGCGACGGAGGAGGAAGGGAGGAGCTAGGGTGTAGAGAGAAAACAAAGAGAGTGTGTTTTAGAGAGAGAAATCGTGAGTTGAAAATGGGAAGGGGGTGGAGGGGAGGGGAGGGGAGGGTTTGTTTGAAGGGTGGGGGTAGTTTGGGTATTTAAGAGCTATGTTTGACCAGTCTAAGGGGGTCAGGGGTGTGGGGGGAAATACAATCTCGGCTGAACTCCTTATCATCAGGCATTTCATCTGGGTGTTTTTTTTTGTAATTAAATCTGGGACTAGGGGCCTAAGGGAATTGTTCCGTATTTTTTATGTTTTTTAATGAAATCATTACTCCCTCTGTCCCGCTTTAAGGTTCTTACTTTCCTTTTTAGTCTGTCCCAATTTAAGGTTTTTACTTTACTTTATTGCCTAAAATGGAAAATAGGAGCCACTTGTCATTCTGACAACAAAAACTCCTTACCCACTTTCTCTTTCCTACTTTACTTTCCATACTCACAACATTTATTTTTTCTTAATCTCCGTGTAAAGTCAAACTAAGAACATTAATTTGGGACGGAGGGAGTACATTTTTGTCGACGAATTGAAAACCGCCACATGGAATTCCACATTATAAAGCCACGTGGCGGGCTGTGGTCATATAATTTTTTTCTGCCTTAATATATTATATGGATATAGATATAGATATAGATATAGATATAGATATATATACAGATATATAGATTTGTGATGAAAAAATTTATATATTTTCTTTTAAGAACAATTAATATTTTTCAATAAGACACTCAAAATAACTAAATGGATAGTTTGTTATGAGTAAGTGGTAATATATAAAGGCATAAGTCCATATTTCCTCCACAATTTCATTTCTCAAACTCTTGGATTTTTTTCACACACTATAAAGGATCAGAAAAGTCATCTTTATCTTCTAGTACTCTCCACTCATCTAATAATTCATTAATAAAACCAACAACTTTTAACCATTTTTAACATATAAAATAATTGAAACTTAAATAACCAATAAAATTTTAAATTTCTACAATATACTTCATAAGTCTCGCTCAAATTAAGATTTTGGTAAATTTGATTATACATTGACCAATTAATTTAAATAAAAATAATTATCTTAATGTAAATCTAAAAATCATTATTGAGAGCATTATTAATCTTAAATATTCCCTCTGCTCTTAAATGAATGTCGATAAAAAAAAATCTCAAAATGAATGTCTATTTTAGAAAGAAAAAAAAACCTTATTCTTAAAAAAATTCTTCTGTTTTATTCACCAGTCTCTTTATAATTTCAAAACTAAATATTTGAAAAGAGGATTTCTTGATTATATATGAATATTTGTCACTAAATTATATAAAACGTTGAGATTTTCAGATGTCCCTTAAAAATTTTGGACATTTGTTAGGAATGGAGGGAATTTTAACTTTATACTAGATTTTCATTTTGCATTCGAATTATTTTGTCAAATTTTAATCAAGTTTGTTAAAATACTTTTTTGAGCGGGATAAAGGGAGTAAATAAATTCTAACTCTATATATTTGAAAACATATTCAGTCTTGAAAACATTTTTTTGGTTACGTCCTTTAAAAAATGACTTTATTTTGTGAGTTTTTTTATTTATTTGTCAAATTTATTTATTCGTGTGTTAAACAACTAGTTAAACACTCTCTTTGTCTTTTAATGATTTTTTCATTTGTCATTTTTTATTGTCTTGAAAGTTTTCTCATTTCTACAATTTAAGTGTATAAATGCATAAATAAACATGACTAGTGACACAAGTATTTTTAATTTTAATAAATTGAATAGTCAAATATAAAAATTAGTTTGAAACAAAATTATTTTAAAACAGAAAGAAAGAGTACTACGTAATAAATCTACTTTGGTTTGAATCCAAGTTTAGTCAAGCCCAACAGTCCAGTGGCCCAGGCGGCCCATTGCCAAACATCCCTACCCAATTAATTTAACAAAAGTCAGAACAAACTTGCAAGAAAAACTAAAAAAAAAAAAAAAAAAATAAATAAATAAATAAAAATCGTACTAAACTCAAAAATATAAATTGGAAATATTTAAATTGAAGATACCACGCCTCGTTTGGTACATGGGAATCCAAGCTAAGGAATGGGTATTTTGTTCGTGTGTAATGCTTACTTATGTTTGGTGCACATTTAATACCGGAAAAGGAATGGGTATTAGTTTCCTACGGGAATCAAAAATCTATTATTCATCGTCATCTGATACACGCAGTAAGGGGAGGGTTTCTAATACCTATACCTAAGGAATCTTTGAGCGTGAATTTATCAATCAATATTTTAAATTAAAAATTTAATTTAACTCTATCCTAATCTCTAATCTCCCGTTAATGCATATCCGTCCCTCCTCTCTCCCTCTCTCGTGACTCCATTTGGTACATGGGAATCCAAGCTAAGGAATGGGTATTTTGTTCGTGTGTAATGCTTACTTATGTTTGGTGCACATATAATACTGGAAAAGGAATGGGTATTAGTTTCCTACGGGAATCAAAAATCTATTATTCATCGTCATCTGATACAACACGCAGTAAGGGGAGGGTTTCTAATACCTATACCTAAGGAATCTTTGAGCGTGAATTTATCAATCAATATTTTAAATTAAAAATTTAATTTAACTCTATCCTAATCTCTAATCTCCCGTTAATGCATATCCATCCCTCCTCTCTCCCTCTCTCGTGACTCCATCATTACCCAACTACAACTATAACTACAACTATAACTACAACTACAATGGATCTAGAACATCTCTCATTCTATTTCTGATGCAACTAGATTGCTGATACAAGGAAGGCAAGGATGTTTTTTATTATTAACTTGAATTTTAGCCATAGTAGTAGCTAAAAATAGCTGTTTTTTCATATTTCCATCAAATGAACATATATTGCTTCTTAATTAATTTATTTAAAGAATTGATTACAAACATAAAAAAAATTGGAAGGCAGCAAGAATAATGTATTTGAATGAGAAATTTTTGATAGTGAATAAATATAACTATTATATCATGTTAATATAAAATAATAATTAAAAAATATTCTGTCAATCGATGGGCATGTGAACTAAATGTAAGAATGGTAATTTAATTTCCATTTCAAAATTAAGATATAACTTCACAAGTCCAAACATAGGTATCGGAATGTTGGATTCTTATCATTCCTGGATTTCCGATTACTAGATATCACATGTCCATTCCCACACAACCATTACCGAGCACCAAACTAAGTGTATCATGCCATGTAGATTACTGACTGCACCTTTTAGGAAGTCTGGAATTAACCGTATCGATAATTTCATAAAGTAGGGGAAGGCGAAAATTGATCTTTAATTTGACTATTTTGGTTAAAATGGTACTACCTCTGTCCCTAAATGAGTGTCCAAATTTCATTTTAAGGGAAACTGAAAATCTCAACTTTTTGAACAATTTGGTAACAACGATTCATATATAATCTTGTAATCTCCTTTCCAAACCTTTAGTTTTGCACGTATAAAGAAACTGGTGAAAATTTTTTCGAAAAAAAACATTTAGGGAGAAAGTTATGTTAAAAAAAGACACTCATTTAGGGATAAAGATTTCTTGAAAGTGGACACTCATTTAGGGAAAGAAGGAGTACAAGTTGTTATGAGAAGGAGAAAGTATTTATGTAATGTATTCATAATCTTGTATATTTTAATCATATAACTTTAATTATATTTTTTTTTATTCTTAGCATTATTATGCTCCCGTCGAATCTCGACGGGTTACTCACTAGTTTAACTACAAAACCAAAATTTTAATTATAGTTATAGTTTAGTGCTAAAATACCGAACTGATATCCGTCCAAATCGATACAATAAAACTATATAATTTTATGTATACATATATTTATTTATATATGAAAATTATAAAAAAGACACATATACCGAAAATCAAAAGGAGATATCATTACTATAAAGTATCCTTAGGATTTTCTCTTTCCCTAACTATACTTAGTGTGGTGATGATTCTCGCTCTATCCCCAGTCAACTTCCGCCTCCTGCCTTACGGTGGATCTACCCTCCTCTCCCCTACGCTGTTACCCGGTCTCCCCTTCATTTTGTGCCTCTAATTTCTCGCATGTGGTTTAGTTAAGCATGTATCATTTTTTTCTCCTCTACACGATTCATTGTTTATATTTCTTTATTCTTCATAGTTTCCTTATAGTGAATAAATTAGAGTTCATTTGTATTTGTATCTAAATGTTAATTTATTAATATTACTTGATATCTTTCTTTTTTTTTTGGCTTGTAAGCTCAAGCTTCAGTATGGTTGTCAAGAAACCGAATCATATCGCGAACCGATTAATCCCGAAATTGAAAACCGTAGGAACTGTACCATTTAAAATCGGGTTGTTATGGTTTAGGACCTATACCAAAAATATACAGTTCGGTTTCGGTATTTTCTCAATACTAAACCATCCCATACCACCCCTAAAAACAAGGGTTGGTCTCCTGTAAAACGTGTTTTTCCTAAGAGGTGGTCTCCCATGAGAACAAGGGGATCCGTCTCATGCATGAGACGGGTCGCCCCATGACCCATGGGCCGAACCCGCCACGTGGCAACCCACCATTGGCCGATTTTTTTTTTTTTTTTTTTTTTGGTTTTTTTTTTTTTTTTATATTTTTTTTTCGGCTTTTCAGTGGTTTAGCAAAAAATAATAGTTACCATCTCTTAAAGTAACATTGTTCATAAGTAAACGTAATACTTGTTTTAAAAAAACAAAAGCTCGTTTTTACCCATTTGAAAAGTAATAACTTATGTATATGAATGTAATAGTAAGTTTATACAAGTAAATGTAACACTTTGATTGACGAAATTGTAACAGATTTCTATAGATAATGTAATACTTTTACATGTATCATGATAAATTTGGCCCCATTGTAACTTATTGTTTGAAAACAAATAGATATCTATACATATGTATTACAATTATTTACAAATACTATTACATATAAATAACACGTTTGTTACATTTTAGTTATAATAAGTATTACTTTTGGCAAACGAAGAAAACATAGGAATATACACTATTACTTTAAGAGATGGTAACTATTACTTTAAGAGATGGTAACTATTACTTTTCACAAACCGAAAAAAACCAAAAATAAAAATATAAAAATTTTAAAAAAAGCAAAAAAAAAAAAAATAAAATAAAAAATAAAAAAAATTGGGGCCAATGAGGGGCTGCCACGTGGCAGGGTCCCCCCATGGGTCCTGGAGCAGGGTTGTGGGTCGGGTAATGGGTCAAAAAAATGACCCGTCTCACCCATGAGACGGGTTAGAGTGTTCTCACACAAGTTTTTGTCTTTTCCTAATAGTTAGGAAAGACGTATTTTTCAAAACCTCCAGAAGACTTTATATTGATATCCAGAAGGCTTTATACTGATATCTAGAAGCCTTCTGACTATCACTTTCAAATGTTCTGGCTATCAATTTCATATCTAGAAGGCTTTATATTGATATTCAGAACCAGAGAACCCTTCTGGCTATCACTTTCAAATGTTTTGGCTATCAATCTCATATCCAAAAGGCTTTATATTGATATCCAGGACATCTATCACTTTTAAAGGTTCTGGCTATCAATCTCATATCCAGAAGCCTTTATATTGATATCCAGAACCGTTGAAAAGTTCCGATTATTTACAAAAATGCCACCGCGTTTTTTTAAAAACACGTTTTTCCTAATCGTTTGGAAAAACGCGTTTCTCCCAAGATTTTGCGTAAAAACAAAGGGATATTTCATCATTAAATAAGTTAGTACATACGAAAGATGTACAATTCTGTTTCAGTATTAATACTGATAGGTGTTGTTTTTTTTTTTTTTTTTTTTTTTTTTTTTGACGATGTCCATGCCAGAAGGAGGTGAGGAGAGTGATCGAACTCTGGCGCTCAATGAGGGTGAGGCTTGACTTTACCATTGGGCCACTCCTTTGGGGACTGATCGGTTGTGTGTTATGTAAACTTAATTATTTAATGATTTTTCAAAGAATTATAATATTTTAGAAACTCAAAAATAACTACCATAAAATTTTGTGAGCAAGATTTTTTTAAGTATTTTGTACTAATAATTTTGTTCTAAGTTCAAACACTTGTTCTTATAATAAACTAGTGGGTAACCCATGCGTTGCACGGGTAATAAATTTGCCAATTTTTTTGTAATTTGTTTTTTAATGTTTTTATTTAATAAAATAACATAATATTTTTTAACATATTTATATTGTATATGAATTAAAACATTTCCTTACAAATTTAAAAGAATTGTGTTAAAAAAAATAGTTTTTATTGTACATAATTTGTATTTCTATGATAATTGAATTTTGAATATAAAGATGATTTAATATTGCTATAAATTAAATTTTAATTTTATAGATGATTGACTTAATAATATTAGTTATTTTCCAATGAATGATTTTATAATATATATACATATTATAATTAATAAATATAAAAGTCTGTAATGTACATCTAATCATATTAGTAAAATAATAATTTTATTAATTAATAATATTAATAGTAATAATTAACATATATAGTAACTATTATTATTAATTAATACTCCCTCAGTCCTAGAGTTAGAGTCTTACCTTGCTTGCACACACTTATTAGAAAAACAATAGAAAATGGGTAAACATTGCAAGTGGATTGGAAGTATAGATGTCCAAAACGCTATTCATAGTGCAAGTGGACAAAATGTAAGTTAGTTAGTTTGGTCTTTTTGTAATAGAAGCATTAGAAAGATAAAATTTTCAAAAACACTATCCATTATTTCTCATCATTTGATATTTTATAAAGAAACTCTTACTCTTGGATATACCAAAATAGAAAGTAGGACTCTTACTCTCGGACGGAGTGAGTACTATTAATAGTAAATATTAACATATTGTATAATGATTAACTAATACTACTAATAATAGTTAATTTATATTATAACTATTATGATTAAGTTATACTACTATTAAAAATAGTAATTAATATACTCCCTCCGCCCCGCTTAAATTAGGATTATTGGTCAAGTAATTTATACTTTGACCAACAATTTGAAGGAAAATAATTATCTTAATAAAAATCTAAAAATAGTTATTTAGTTTATTATTAATCGTGATACAATAGAAATTTTTAAGTTTTAATTAGCATCATTATTTTTCTTTAAATTATTGGTTAAAGTATAAATTGTTTGACCAAATATCCTAATTCGAGCGGGACAGAGGGAGTATACAGTAACTATTATGATTAACTAATACCATTAATAGTATTTTTTAATTTATTTAATAATTATCAATAATAGTTAATATAAATATTAACTATAATAATGATTAATCATTTAATAGTTAACTATTATTTGCTTAATAGTATTAGCTAATAATATTATTTACTATATAAAGTAATTACTATAGTTATCAATTATAATAACTATCACTACTACTCTTAATAATTACTATAATAGTTAACTATTATAGTAACTATTACTATTATTAGTAATAATTAAATATTACTAATAATAGAAATAATTACTCTAATAGCTAATTATTACAATTATTAGTAATAGTTAACTATTATAGTAACTATTACTATTATTAGTAGTAGTTAACTATTACTATTATTAGTAATAGTTAACTATAATAGTTACCCTATATAGTAACTAATATTATTAGCTAATACTATTAGCTAAGAAAAAGAAATTGAAAAGTCATATAATTATGAGAGTGCGTTTGATGTGGCATCACCAAATGTAAGCTTTCTCCATTGTTTGTCCACATGTCAACACCATAACCCTCCTCACCAACTTTAATATATATATAAGATGTCACAAACTAGTACTATTACCCGTGCCGATGGCACGATGACAGTATGTAAAGGAGTGAAGTTGTGAAAACGGGAAAAAGAAAAATAATACTGCATGGTAACTGATGAGGGCTTTGCTTGATAAAACATCTTTGGGATTTTTCCCATAATGCAGTTAGATTGAATTTAGGGTTTTAATATTGATTGGTGATTGGATAAATTTGAGGCAGTCTCCTGTACATCCGTTGTACGGCGTACAACGGAGCCGAGCCGAGTCGCCATTTTTTATTTTTTTTTTTGCAGATTTTTTTTTTTTGCCTCTAACTTTTTTTCCTCCCAACAAAAGTAACACTTCTTATAACGAAATGTAACACTTTTTTCTTCAATTGTAACACTTTTTTTCTTAAAAAAAGTACCACAATTTTGCTGCAATAAATTAAAAATAACATAAAGATTGACAACTAAATTAGTGTAACATTTTTTATAAAGGAATGTAACACTCTGTTTTTTAAATATAACACTTTTTTTCTCCTCAAAATTAACATATGATTGACAACTAAACTAATGTTACATTTTATAAAAATTGAATGTAACATTTTTTTTCCAATTGTAACAGTTTATATTCTTAAATGTAACATTATATATGAAATGTAACAATTTTTTATTGAGAAAGTAACAATTGGAATGCAAACCCATTTTTTTGTTGTAAAAAACTGCTGTTACATTTAACAGTTTTCGTGTTACTTTTTGAAGATGAAAGTGTTACTTTTATCAGAACAGAGTGTTACATTTCAGCTGACAAGCACATCAATTTTTTTGTGTCTTAAAAAGTATGTTTTTTTTAAAAAAAAAATCAAACCATATCATGGCCTATGTAGTTTTCTTCGTCTCGTCGAGATGAACACATCGGTATTTTTTTTTTATTTTTCTAAGTTATAAATCTCAAAATATAGCATTTTAAAGTTTTTGGGTTTTTGTTTTAAGGAGGACACGTGTCGCGATCTGGGAAGTGGGAAGGCTGGATCCAACGGTCGGATGTAGCGTATCAGCCGGGCGCGCAAAGCAGCGGAACCAGGCACCATTTGCCGCACCGTGCGGCGGATTTTCCCTTGCCGCATTTGAGAATTTGTCGATAAATTTTTGAGTCCAGTAGTGGGGGGAGAAAAGATACACGGTAAGTTAACAAAGGTGAGGAGGTTAATTGAGGGAGTTAACTGTATGACGGTTTTCATGGGAGTGGGTTATTAGGATCAACTTAGGCCGTCCGATCAAATTTTGAGAAGCAATCTCAGCCTCTCTTTGTAAAACGGTTATTCTTGCTTTGTATTGTAATATAGATGAGTTGTTAAATTTTAAAATATGTTAAATTTATTATAAGTGGACAAAGTATATAGTGTGATAGTTATTATAGAGTTTGGTTAAAAAAAGATAAAGAAGTAGAGTTCGTATAGAACTTTTATATTAATCAAACACCAAACTTGTAATATTCTCCCCTTTGACAAATTTGGATTTTTGATAATTTATTTTTCTAACTTAAAAAAATTGAAAATCTTTATAAAACAAAATTATAAGTCTGTGTCCGCATATGCCATTAATTTGTGCTTGATAAGTTTTCTAATCGTGTATTAAATCTCTCAATTTTCCCCTTGATATCTTATTATAGACAAAAACTCAAATGCGGCGGCCTCACCACGTGCGGCGGGTATGCCCACGGGTCGGCCCGCCCGCTCCATGGAAAACCCGTCCGGCTCCAGCTCCTCCCCTCTCCCGTTGTGACACGTGTCATTTTTTTTAAAAAAAAAAAACCCATTAACTTAAAAATGTTATATCTTGAGATTTATAACTCAGAAAAAAAAAAATTAAAAATACCGTTGTGTCCATCTCGACGAGACGAATAAAACTACATATGTCATGACATGATTTGATTTTTTTTTAAAAAAACATTTTTTTACACACAAAAAGTTTGAGTTGCTTGTCAGCTGAGAAGTAACAATATGTTCTAATAAAAGTAACAGTTTCATATTCAAAAAGTAACACTTTTTACAGTCAAATGTAACAGCAATTTTACAAAAAAAAAAAAAAAAAAATCGGTTTGCATTTCAATTGTTAATTTCTCAATAAAAATTATTACATTTCAGATATAATGTTACATTTAAGAATATAAAATGTTACAATTGAGAAAAAAATGTTACATTCATTTTTTATAAAACGTAACATTAGTTTAGTTTGTCAATCTTATGTTAATTTTGAAAAAAAAAGTGTTACATTTTAAAAAAAAGAGTGTTACATTCCTTTATAAAAAGTGTGACATTAGTTTAGTTGTCAATTTTTATGTTATCTTTTAATCTATTGCAGCAAAAATATGGTACATTTTTTTTAAAAAAAAATGTTACATTTGAAAGAAAAAAGTGTTACATTTCGTTATAATAAGTGTTACTTTTGTTGGGAGGGAAAAAAGTTATGGGTGACAAAAAAAAAAAAAAATCGAAAAAAAAAAATCGGAAAAAAAAGTCAAAAAGTCGCCTGCCCCGTCGCACAGCGTGCGGCGGGTGTACTGGAGACTACCTCCTTATTATATTAGTTTATTAAATAATTTTGAAAGAACAAAAAACCTACAAACCACAAAATGGAGCCGGATTAATATGACAAAGATTCTAGCTTGTAGTTGTTCCTTGCTAATATTAGAAATAGATCTTTCATACAAAAATATATTTAAAAAGTAAATTTAAATATATATATATATATATATATATACTCCTATATATGTCCCCACTTCCAATTACCCCTCCTCACCACTTGGCCTTCCTCTCACTCATATATAGACCAACTGAATTCAATTCACTCTCCTGTGAACAAAAAGAATGTTTTTATTCACAACTACACACACACATATCACCTCCAAACTCAATCTCTCTCTCTCTCCCTCCCCCTAATCTCTCTCTAGATCTCTTTCTAGTTGAATGATTTGAATGCTAAACATTAGCTAAGATTCAGCTCAAATTCACTCTTATTAGTGGATAAGAAGTCTCCTAATCCTCTCCACCATTCTAGGATTCCTCCTCATCCATAATCTCTCTCCCCTGATCTCTCCCAATCTCTCCCAACAGAAAGAAGTTTATCGTTACAACAACTTTAAACACTACTCTCTTCTTTTAATTTCATCATCAAAAACACGTTTTCTTTTGACCCAAATGCCTCTTTTCTCTCATCCCATCTCATTTTCTTGAATCACAGAGATAATTTTCTTGAAAAAGTTTGAAATTTTTAATTAATTTTTTTTTTGGTATGGACTTTTTGAGAGAGATTGAAGGTAAGAGAGCACATGATTCATATACTATGTCATCAAGATGCATATGGGTACCGGGTCCGGTTATCGTCGGAGCGGGTCCCTCGGGTCTAGCTGCGGCGGCATGCTTGAAAGAAAGAGGTGTACCAAGTGTGGTATTGGAGAGATCCAATTGTATAGCATCATTATGGCAACTCAAAACCTATGATAGACTTAAACTACACCTTCCAAAGCAATTTTGTGAGCTACCCTTGATGCCTTTCCCGGAGGATTTTCCGACTTACCCTAGTAAAAGGCAGTTCATCGACTACTTGGAATCGTATGCGAGGCGATTTGAAATAAATCCGGTGTTTGGAGAGAGTGTGGAGAGTGCTGAGTATGATAAGAATTTAGGGTTTTGGAGGGTGAAGTGTGTGAGTGGTGGTGAGAAGGTGGTGGAGAGAGAGTATGTTTGTCGGTGGTTGATAGTGGCTACCGGAGAGAATGCGGAGGCGGTGGTGCCGGAGATTGAAGGGGTGGAGGAGTTTGGAGGGGTGATAAATCATACAAGTGAGTATAAGTGTGGGGAAGTGTATAGAGGAAAAAGGGTATTGGTGGTAGGGTGTGGTAATTCAGGAATGGAAGTTTGTTTGGATCTTTGTAATCATGATGCCAAGCCTTCACTTGTTGTTAAAAATGCGGTGAGCAAATCATATTTATTTCTAATTACAAGCTTTAAACTTCGTATCAATAAAATATATAAATCGGGTCAGTGCAATCTGACTATATAACAATCGTATTAGCGCCATTTATTTTGAAATTTACCGTTCATATCTTGTCAGGTACTTTCATCCAAAGAAAACTTTTTCAGATCTCAACTGTACAAATAACTTTCCGTAATTTTAACAGTTCATAAAAATAGATTACTATACAGTCAAACTTCGTATCAATAAAATATATAAATCGGGTCAGTGCTTCAATGGCACTCTAGAAAAATAGCCCATCCAGAAGGGAAAAGGGTGTCTCCCCCTCCATTAACTTTCTTTTTTGTTAGTCACAATCACTTTACAAAATTTTGTGGCCCTTTTTCTTGTGTTTTTTTTCTCAAAAATATTTTTCTTTTCGTTATTCTAATTAATTTGATTTTTTTTTTGTTGGTGTTAATTAGGTTCATGTCCTACCACAAGAGATGCTAGGAAGATCAACTTTCGGGTTGTCCATGTGCTTACTCAAGTGGTTCCCAATCCGCCTCGTCGATCGGTTCCTCTTGATCATATCGTGGCTAATGCTCGGTAACACGTCGAGGTTTGGCCTCGACCGCCCTCTCGTGGGCCCCCTCGAGCTAAAGAACTTATCCGGAAAAACTCCGGTGTTGGACGTCGGTACCCTCGCCAAGATCAAAAGTGGAGACATCAAGGTACTTGTTCCAACTTATTATACACATATATAAAGCCTCTCTTTTTGCCCACTTTTTCCCTTTTTGCCATCATTTTTGATGGATCCCATACTATGTGGGTATGTGTTTTTTTTTTCTTGTCACTTTCCTTCACTTCAATATTTCACTAGATTATAGTACTGCATTCCTTCCAAAATGAATGTTTAATTTTACTTTGAATTAAAATTAAATTTAGACATTCATTTTTCATTTTCAAGTGGAGCTTAGTAAATTTTGAAGTTTGCTAGGCCATCAATTAACAATCTTTTTTCGTTAAGTGACAAATTGGAGATAAATTAAAATTGTTGGTCCATAAGTTTAAAATTGTTTTATTCGCTAGAAGGCATAAATCTTACCATTTTATCTAATGGACAAGCATTTAGAATCTGAAAATCTGATGAATCTGACAATTTTAACTTGACTATCGTATAAAATTCACAGTTATTCCTTAAAAAAAGAAAACTTCTTTTTTATATATATAAAAAAATTACACTTCTAAGGATACCTATTATATTTCATTACTAACCTAATTAGTCCTTTTTTGTTGTTACTTTTGTAGGTATATCAAGGTATTAAGAGATTAAGGCGCAATAACGCGGAATTTGTGAATGGATTAACAGCAAATTTTGATGCAATCATTCTAGCAACTGGTTACAAAAGCAATGTGCCCGCTTGGCTAAAGGTACTACCACCTTTTTTATTCAAATTTTTTCTCTCACTTAGATGTAAAAGAAACCTAAAATTAGACCAAATATATGTATGGAGTTTTTGAAATCTAGTTATTTGTATTCTCAGGAGAAGGAGATGTTCTCCGAAAAAGATGGATTACCTCGAAGACCATTTCCTAATGGTTGGAAAGGCGAGTGTGGATTATATGCGGTGGGGTTCACTAAACGGGGTTTGCTTGGTGCATCCACGGATGCAAAGAAACTCGCTGAGGATATTGAAATGTGTTGGAAAAATGAGGCTAAGCAATTGATAAGTATCAAACGTTCGTTTTCATTGCATCAATGATTTTTACGCCAATTTTGATTTTCCTCCCCCGGCTAGAAAACTTGAAAAAAAAATGTGTTTCGATTGATTGAAGTAGACATGAGAAGAAGATTTTGGTAGATTTATCATCAATGAAGTTGCTCCTTGAGGGAAAAAAAGAAGGTGAAAAGATGTTGAGAGTAACAAGAGGGTAGTTATTTTTTTTTTTTCCACTTTTTTTTTCATTTTTTTTTTATTTTCTGATTTCCGCGATGAGATAGCTAGTGCACTTGTACATCCTGTACATATTGTACATTTCCATTTTAATTTCTCTAATTTCTAGCTAGGAATGACGTTTAGGGACAAAAAGGGGAGAAAAAAAGAATGGTACGAGTGTTTTGGGATATTTTGTTTTTGCAGATTGTTGTTAGTGTGATTAACCAACCCTAACTATAACCATTTGATGTTTCTAGTGTGGTTGAAGATGTTCAAGTTAGGTTTTTGGGTCTTGTATTGAGGAAACTAAACCAAAAAATTTATATGATTTTTGAGTTAAATACGACAACGACATACTCAGTATCAAATTTCTATATGATCTCTTTTATTGTATAATTCTTTAATTTTTCTTTCATAATTTTCTGATGATGAGCACGTATTATTAGTTGAAGAGTGGATGGATGGAAGATGTTGAATTGAAGAGGTTCTTGACAATTATTTTTGAAATGATTTCATATTCAAGTAGTAGCTAGGACCACAAGTATACATTAATCATGCAAGTATTTTTATGCCATATTTTGAGATGGAAATTAAGTATGTCAACAAGTGATGATTGAATCTAACTTGAATACGGGTATGTCTCATTTTCTAGTATCTAGGACCACAAAAAAATTCTAACAAATGGTATCAGAGCGCGAAATTATCAGCGAGAAGTTTTAGTGGGAATGTGTGCAGATTTGGAACTGATGCAGTGGAGGATTCGCTACTCTATAATTTACGTACTCCCTCTGTCCCGCTTTAAGGTTCTTATTTTCCTTTTTAGTCTGTCCAAATTTAAGGTTCTTACTTTGTTTTATTACCTAAAATAGAAAGTGGGACCTACTTGTCATTCTCACAACAAAAACTCCCCACCCACTTTCTCTCTCTCACTTTACTTTTCATACTCACAACATTTACTTTTTCTTAATCTCCGTGCAAAATCAAACTAGGAACTTTAAATTGGGACGGAGGGAGTATCAAATTTGGCCATGACCCATTGTTGGTGGATTAAAAGTCGAGATTAACTTAATTTTATGTGCAATCCAACTCATGTCAAATTAATCTCACACGTTGATCATATGTGGTGACGTGTTTTTTTAAAAAAAGCCTAGGGTGCCTGGTGGAATTTTATAATCTCATTAATTAGCATGAAACAGAGCAGCGTAT
Source organism: Campanula takesimana (assembly GCA_026119855.1). Classification (NCBI taxonomy): domain Eukaryota; kingdom Viridiplantae; phylum Streptophyta; class Magnoliopsida; order Asterales; family Campanulaceae; genus Campanula; species Campanula takesimana. Next base: position 117,833 of record JAOWBW010000839.1, read on the forward strand.
TCAGAGATGTCTTGTCTGTTTATGTGCCTGTGTGTCTATAAACATACATATTGATGAGATATGATCAAAGATTAATGTGCTAATAATAGTGTTTTTAGGTTTTAAGTCTTGTAGGGTTCGTTGAAAGCCAATTGTAATTAATTACTCATTGTATTTGAAGATGATATTATTAAGAAGAAGCAATAGGAAAATACTTGGAATTTTCAAAATATGATGGACCATACATGAAGGAAGTGCTTTTCTTTCCTTTTTTTAGAGCAATGAATCAATCGATCGGACCCATTAAGCATAATCCATAACCATTACACAACCAAAGGTTTGTAACCTAATAAGGGAAAGCTATGTTTAGGAGCTACCCATTGGTTCCAAAAAATTTCGTTAATGGGTACACAATACACAAATTTTAACAGTAGTTTAGTCAATGGGGGCAAAAAAAAAAAAAATCTAGTGTATTATTCCTTTTATTTCAAAGGTGAAAAATTTCAACAAATTACACTAAACTCCCAAAAAATTATAAAAATTGCAATAGTAAATTTTTATTTATTTAAAATCAATGGAGTCAATTGCCCCCTTTAGACTCTTATGTAGCTCCGCGACTAAATTGAACCAACACCTTTTGAGTAACTTAAAGGTGATAATTAAAAGATCTGAGTTTATTGTGGTTAGATTGTCAATCAGTCAAAAAAAAAAAAATTCTAAAGAGAGGAGTATCTAATTCGACACCTTCTTAATCTTAACGGAAAACGATTATTTATGTCGTGTGAGTTGAGCTAGTATATGAGAACACCTATATCTGTCTCTTCTATGAGACGGGTTTTTTGACTCACCCGACCCGACACATTGAACCGGATCCATGACCCATGGGGCATAACCTGCCACGTGGCAACTACCCATTGGCCAATTTTTATTTTTTTTTGAGGTTTTTTTTTTTTTTTTTTTTCCCCGGCTTTTCCGTCGTTTGCCAAAAGTAATAGTTACCATAACTTAATGTAATGACTGTATACATACTCCCTCTGTCCCATTTTAAGAGTCAAAAATTTCCTAAAAGGGCGTCCCATTTTAAGAGTCAGAATCCTAAAATGAAAAGTGGGTCCTACATGTCACACTCACTAGGGGTGTCAGTGGTTCGGTTCAGACCGCGGTTTGGGACCGAACCGAACCATATGGTTTGGTACGGTTTTCAAACATGAGTGGTTCGGTTCGGTCTCAAAATTTGGTAAACCGCGTGGTTCGGTTTGGTTTGTGGTCTGACCCCTTCAGACCAAACCAAGCCAGACCAAACCACGAGACCGAACCGCCAGACCGAACCACCAGACCGAACTGTCAGACCGCATATATTAGTAATATATTTGTATGTTAAGTAACATCCACCTTTAAAATATTTAAAAAAAAAAAAAAAAAACTTTATTACATTAGACCATTCTTAAATCTCGTTTTGCATCTTATTCAATATTCATTTCATCACGTGTTATATTTGTTGTGGCACGTAGTTAGCAAAATTATGCAGTGTGTTCACTTCATTCGCCTTCTTTATTCGTTAAATATTCTTCTTCCTCTGTATTTTCTCTTTTCAACAAAGTTTAAACCATGATTTGAATCGTCATATGAACCTTGGTCTGAATGGTGGTTTGAACCACTATCTAAACTATGGTCTAGACCACGGTCTGAACCACGATCTAAACCGCAGTCTGAACCACATTACTGAACCACGGTTTGAACCAAACAAACCAAACCATGACGGTTCGGTTTGAACTTTTTCGTGGTTTGGTTCGGTCTGGAATTTTCCCAAACCGATTACTAGTGGTTCGCTCTCTAAAATGACCGAGACCGAACCAAACCGAACCATTTACACCCCTAATACTCACAACAATTATCCACTAACTCTTCTCTACTCTACTTTCTCTCTCCTACCCAACTATCAACACTCACAACACATCACCTTTTCCTTAATTCTTGAACCCACCCATTTTTTGACTCTTAAAATGGGACGGGGGGAGTATAAAGTAACATTGTTCATAAGTAAACGTAACACCTGTTTTACAAAAACAAAAGCCCGTTTTACCAATTTTTTCAAATGTAATACTAACTATAATTACGTGTAACCCAAACAATATCTAAATGTAATTATCATTTATACTGAAATGTAATAGTGCTTTTGCAAAAATGTAAAATATTGTGTATTTTGATTTAATTTTTTGAAAGAACGTAACATTTGAAAAGTAACAACTCATATACATGAATGTAATTGTTTGTACAAGTAAATGTAGCACTTTAATAAAAAAATTATAAAATATTTCTATAGATAATGTAATACTTTTACATGTAATACTAATCAAGTGTTTTTAGCTCTAAAAATGTAAATGGTTGAATTATTACTTTTTCTATACATACGTGTTACAGTTATGTATAAGTAACACGTTCGTTACATTTTATTGTAATAAGTATTGCTTTTGGCAAACGAAGAAAACATAAAAAAAACCACTGTTACTTTTCTGTATATTATATTACTTTTATGTATACAAACTGTTACATATAAGTAACACGTTTGTTACATTTAGTTATAGTAACTATTACTTTTGATAAACCGAAAAAAAACCAAAAATAATTATATAAAAATTAAAAAAAAAAAAGCAAAAAATAATAATAATAATGGCATGTGGGATCATGGATCCGGGTCATGGGTCAAAAATGACCCGTCTCTACTATGAGACGAGTCAATGTTCTCATACAAGTTTTTGTCGTGTGAGTTATACGGCTCATTAGCTACTTGTCGTGGTTTTTAATAATTAATAATAACTCAAAATCAAATTTAGAGCAGTTTAGAACCCAATATTGTTATCTCCAAAAGAAAAATAAATAAAATCCATATCATTTGTTTTTATTATATATGGCGTGTTAGGTTATGGGATAGCATTTTCACAACTACTTCCTCCTCTTTAGTTAGCGTTTTATATATATATATATGTATATATATATATATATATATATAATCATCCTCTTTTTTTTTGAAGGAATAATCATCCTCTTTAGTTAGCCTAAAAAGACAAATAAAAATATATATATATAAAAAATCTACTTTAGTTAATGTTTATATTAAAATTCAATCACTGTATTTAGTATTTTCATGGTAAGGCCATTATTATTCATTCTTTCTACCAAACTATCTGAACTAACATATATTTTTATCTCTCCGAATCTATAAATAGCAAATGAACACGGAAGGATTATTTTTCGTTGTAGTTTAGAAGATACCACTTTGGCAGAAAAAATTATTTTTATTTGACTTTTGATGATCAAAATAAGGGAACTTGATCAAATATTAACAAAAATTATTAATGATAAATTACTTAAATCATTAAGTGATTTTATAAAAAGAGTCGGTCTTGTGAAAATGTCAAGAAATCGTGTGGTGGAGAGGAGTATGATAATAATTTGTTTATTCACTCTCAAGAGATTACAATAGTCTAAATCTCTATATATACATAAACCTAAAACCTAATACTTGATCAATACTCTATTCCTAATTTTCATTCACTAAAAAAGGTAACAATATTAACAATATATATTCATAATATTTACTAGATATACACAATCTTCTTATTTCATTCAACTTGATCTCGTGCATATCTTCAGTTCAGTTTGATCTCGATCTCGTATATCTTTGACTTGGTCTGGCTCGATCTTGATCCACCTTATTCTCCAACACCCCCACCTCAAGTTGGAGGATGTACAACGTAGATACCCCCAACTTGCGAATATGACTATTAAAACGGGGATAAAAAATTAGATTTTTTTGTCTCAGTCACTTGTGTGTCAAAATGATCACACAAGCGTCTGAACAACTCGACACACAAGCGGCTACTCCAGCAGCCCAATTTTTTATTTTTTTTTCACAAAAGCTGCTACTCACGCAACCAGATTTCTTCCGTCTCTGTCGTTCTGCACTTCTGCAATGCCACTTTCTGATTCTGGTCGTTATGAATGGGAACCCCTCAACGCATTTGTCGTGCACTTCCTGTGCCGCGAAGAGGCTACCATGGGCTCCTCCCGTCATTTGTTCTTCTCTCCAATGGCAAAGACGTGAATTCATTGCGGAAGCTTTGGTTAATCAGGCCCCCTAAATCGGAGGCTCTGATACCATGTCAAGAAATCGTGTGGTAGGAGGAGTATGATGATAATTTGTTTATTCAGTCTCAAGAAATTACAATAGCCTAAACCTATATTTATACATAAACCTAAATCCTAATACTTGATCAATACTCTATTCCTAATTTACATCCACTAAATAAGGTAATAATATTAACAATATATATTTATAATATTTACTAGAGATATACACAATCTCCTTATTCCATTCAACTTTATTTCGTGCATATCTTCAGTTCAGTTTGATCTCGATCTCGTATATCTTTGACTTGGTCCGGCTCGATCTTGATCCACATTATTCTCCAACTAAAACGCGTTTTACACTAATCTATGGAAAAACGTGCTTTTTCCAATTGTCTTCTCTAATATTATCATGTGCCTACTCTAATATTACAAAGTGTCTGCGTAATATTACACTTTTAAATATTCAAGCAGACACTTTTATACATTCAAATAGGCACTTTTAGATGTAGTGTTAAGGTTGAATGTCTTAGTATTACAAAGTGTCTCTTGGATTATTGAAAAATGCCCCTTAAATTGTCAACAAGTGCTTTAGTGGGTTTGTAAAATTTTCAAAACAAGTGCATGCCTTAGTGCTAAAAAGTACCTCATGTAATATTGAAAAATGTCTCCTACAGTGTAAAAAAGTGTTTGGTGAGTTTTTGTAAGTGCTAAGCGAGTTTTCTTAAGTTCGAAAACAAGTGTCTGTCATAGTATTAAAAAGTGCCCTCTGTAGTATTGCATAATGCCTCTTACATTGTAAAAAAGTGTCTGGTGAGTTTTTGTAAGTTTCAGTTATTTGCAAAAATGCCACCGCGCTTTGTAATAACGTTCCGCTTATTTTCAAAAATGCCACTCCGCATACAGAAAGCAGGTTTTACGTTAAGACGAGCTTAATTTAGAAATTATTGATTGTAACAACTAAAATATAAAAAGGGAAAGGATGATGTGGTAAACAACTGTGTTGTGCTTATTTGATAAAATTGCACCAAGGAAATAAAAACAATATTTAAGTCAATTATAATTGTTGACCAGAAGGAAATTAGGTAATATAGATATCTACTGTTCAAAAGGTTATTAACTAAACAATTTGGTGGGATCAGGTGACCTAAATGATTTTAATTAGCTCATCACAAAGTACAGAAATAATCAAAATTAATGGTAAATACAATAAAAGAAAGGAGCTTAATTAAAATATCTATGCTTTACAAGATGGTCAATTTCACATGGATGTGCATTGGCTAATATAATAGAGGGGTCTCCTGTGCAACCGCCGCACGGAGCCGCCCTTCTTTTGTTTTTTTTTCTTCTTTTTTTTTTTTTTTTGCCATCCCTAACTTTTTTATATCCCAACAAAAGTAATACTTATTATAACGAAATATAACACTTTTTTTTTTCTTCAAATGTAACACTTTTTTTTCTTCAAAATGTACCACAATTTTGCTGCAATAGATTAAAGATAACATAAAGATTGACAACTAAACCAATGTCACACTTATTATAACGAAATGTAACACTTTTTTTTTTCAAATGTAACATTTTTTTTTCTTCAAAATGTACCACAATTTTTGCTGCAATAGATTAAAGATAACATAAAGATTGATAACTAAACTAATGTCACACTTTTTATAAAGGAATGTAACACTCTTTTTTTCAAATGTAACACTTTTTTTTTTCCAAAATTAACATAAGATTGAGAAACTAAACTAATGTTACATTTTATAAAAAAAATGAATGTAATATTTTTTCCTCAATTGTAACAGATTATATTTTTAAGTGTAACATTATATCTGAAAATGTAACAATTTTTTATTGAGAAAGTAACAATTGAAATGCAAACCACGATTATATATATGAATTTTTACTCTTTTTTAAAGAAGAAAAGTAACATTTACTAAATAAAAATGTTATATCCATCTATATAAAAAATTGTAATCATATATTCACTTTGTTACACTTCAAATGTTACTTTTTTTAACCACAAAAACTATCAAACAATTTAAATTTTCTTTTAAAATTGTTGTTACATTTGATTGTAAAAAGTGTTGCTTTTTGAAGATGAAACTGTTACTTTATCAGAACAGAGTGTTACATCTCAGCTGACAAGCAGCTCAAACTTTTTGTGTGTAAAAAAATATTTTTTTAAAAAAAAAAGTCAAACCATATCCTGGCCTATCTAGTTTGATTCGTCTCGTCGAGACGAACAAGATGATATTTTTAAATTTATTTTTTTAGAGTTATAAATCTCAAGATATAACATTTTAAAGCTAATGGGTGGGTTTTTTTTTTTTTTTTTTTTTTAGGCTTGCCACGTTTCACAATATGGGAGTGTGGGAGAGGCTAGGCTGGGCGGGTCAGGGGGGTCGGGTGGGTGCAGCCCATGGATTTGGCCCGTTGGTGTATATGAGAATTTGTTAATATAATATGGGACTCTTGGTGGAATAAATGGGATCGGAAAGTGGTATGCTAGAGAGTCCAATTAATTAAAGAGGCGGTCTCTGGTACAACCGTCGCACGGCGTGCGAGGGCGCCGAGCCGAGCTCTTTTTAATTTTGTTTTTGCCACCCCAATTTTTTTTCCTCCAACAAAAGTAACACTTATTATAACGAAATGTAACACTTTTTTTAAAAAAAAAAAATGTACCACAATTTTGCTGCAATAGATTAAATATAACATAAAGATTGACAACTAAACTAATGTCACACTCTTTTAAAAGGAATGTAACACTCTTTTTTTCAAATGTTTCCAAAATTAACATAGGATTGACAACCAAACTACTGTTACATTTTATAAAATATGAATGTAACATTTTTTTTTCTCAATTGTAACAGTTTATATTCTTAAATGTAACATTATATCTGAAATGTAACAATTTTTTATTGAGAAAGTAACAATTGAAATGCAAACCCAATTTTTTTTTTTTATTTTTTTTTTTTTTGTAAAATTGATGTTACATTTGATTGTAAAAAGTATTACTTTTTGGATATGAAACTGTTACTTTTATTAGAACAGGGTGTTACATCTCAGCTGACAAGCAACTAACACTTTTTGTGTGTAAAAAATGTTTTTTTAGAAGAAAAAAAATCAAACCATATCATGACCTATGTAGTTTTATTCGTCTCGTCGAGATGAACACAACGGTATTTTTAAATTTTTTTTCTGAGTTATAAATCTCAAAATATAGCATTTTAAAGTTAATGGGTTTTTTTTAAATGAACACGTGTCACAACGGGAGAGGGGGAAGGAGCTGGACCGGGTGAGTTTTCATGGAGCGGGCGGGCCGACCCGTGGGCATACCCACCGCACGGGATGCGGCCACCGCCTTTAAGAATTTGCCTTATTTAAAAGTAGGTTTTGGGGGAATCTAGTTCCTCCATAAGTTATAAAAAGTTTACTTTTTAACCATTAAACCCTAACCCTAAACCTTAAACTCTAAACCCTAAACCCTAACCCCCTTAAAAACATGACTTTCTATAATTTATAGAGGAACTAGTTTCCCCCAAAATTTTCTCATTAATTAATTGATGATATTATTATTTGTGCATTTTTAATCATTGTTAAAAATTTATAAAAACAATTATTTTTTTAAGATTACTCCCTCCGTCCCAGACTAAGGTTCTTACTTTTCTTTTTTGTTTGTCCAAGACTAAGGTTTTTAGTTGTTTTATTACCTAAAATAGACAATGAGACCCACTTGTCATTCTCACAACAAAAACGTTCTACCTAGTTTCTCTTTCCTACTTTCTCTTATTTTACTTTTCATACTCACAACATTTACTTATTCTTATTCTCCGTGTAAAGTCAAACTAAGAACCTTATTCCGGGACGGAGGGAGTATTAATTTTTAGACAAAAGAATATTAAATCACACATCTTCAAACAAGACAGATATGGTAATAATGCGTAATAGGTTTGTTGGGATAATTCCTTTGAATGTGGGACGCCATATTAAAGGATTGTACAACAGGAGATTTCGTAATGCCAAGACAGAGCAAAAGAGAAGACAAAGAGCAGAAATCTGGGCAGTAGCACGAGTCGTGCTGTGTAGCACTAGTCGTGCAGCACGAGTCGTGCTGAGTAGCACGAGTCGTTCCAGAAGGAAGATTGCCTATTTGCACGTATGCTAGACTCGTGAGCACGAGTGGATGTGCCGAGCACGAGTCGTGCCAGCCAGCACGAGTCGTGTAGTAGCGGAAAGTGCCCAGATCTTGCGCAGAAACAAGGAAAATGCGTGGGACAAGTTTGTTTCCTTTTGGGAGTATTATTTTGGGACTCCTTATGTCTTCAGGGTTAGGTTATGACTAGTATAAATATAGGCTATCATTCCTAACAGAAATTACCTCAGAAAATAGATTGCTCAGAGAAGATCAATAATTCTAGATCTAAGGTTTTAGCACAGTCAGGAGTTTTGTTACCAAAATTCGTGATAGCATAGATTAGTGTGATATGCTAAAGAATTCTCCAGATTGATAATAATATTCTCTCCCCTCCCCGTGGACGTAGCCAAGTTGGTGAACCACGTAAATCTGTGTTCTTGTGATTGCTTGCTTTTCTCATCAAGCCTTGTTCAATTGCTTTAACAAGTGGTATCAGAGCTCTGGTAACAAGTGGCACCAGAGCTTTGGTTCGTGGTTAGAGATTCAGGGATTCCGCTGCAGAGAACGAGAAGATGGGTCAAGGAGAAGATTCGATCGACAAGTTCAATGGGAAGAATAGTTTTTCTCTTTGGCAGATCAAGATGAAGGCTTTATTGATAGAGAAAGATTTATGGGAACCGTTGAAGATTGCAATCAGGGATCGTAAGGATCCCAAGGATAAGGCAGTCACCACAGAAGGTACAGCAGAACAGTCAGAGAAGGACAAGATAGCAGGAGCGAAGGAGGTGGCAGCATTGAAGAAGTTAGATCAGAAGGCTCACGCCAAGATCATCAGACAGTTGGATGATGAGATCCTAACCAATGTTGTAGGAACAAACTTTGGAAGCGATCTTTGGTTGAAGTTGGAAGATATGTACATGACACGTTCATTGACCAACAAGTTATACCTGAAGAAGAAGCTATATGATTGTCGTATGACTGAAGGTACGCCCATAAATGATCATCTTGACAGATTTACTTCTGCATTACTTGAACTGCGTAATATAGGAGTAGTTGTTGATGACGAGGATGCAGCCTTGCAACTTTTAGTATCTTTACCTATGTCTTATGAACATTATGTCGATTCGTGCATAAACCGTAAAGATGGTATCTCTCTAGAGGAAGTGAAAACTTCTCTCAAGACGAGGGAATTGCGCCGAAAGGCGAGTGGGAATGAGTCAGGTACCCAGTCATCAGGTTTGGTTGCTAGTAGCAGTAACAGGGGTTCTAGTGGGAAGAAGAACAATCAAGGTAATTCCTCACACAAGAAGGGTCCGAAACCTGGGGATATCTGTAATTTCTGCAAAGAGAAGGGGCATTGGAAGTTCGACTGTCCCAGAAGGAAGCAAGGCAAGGCACCAGTCACAGCAGAGGCCATGACGGCCAGGGATTGCAGTTCAGATGAGGATTATGCTCTAGTAACATCAGAATCAGCATGCGCATCCGATGCGTGGATTCTTGATTCAGGAGCGTCTTACCATATTAGTCCTAGGAGAGAATGGTTTACTGATTACAGGCGGATGGATGGCGGTGATATAAGCATGGCCAACAGTGCAGTCTGCAAGGTTGTCGGTATTGGTTCGATCAAGGTCAGGACTCATGATGGTAGGGTTATCACTTTGAACGAGGTTCGACACGTTCCGCTTATGACGAAGAATGTGATTTCTCTTAGTCAGTTAGACAGTAAAGGGTTCAGTTTCAAAGGTAAAGGTGAAGCAGTTAGTGTCTGTAGCGGTTCAGAAGTGATGCTGAAAGGCCTTAAGCGGGGCTCCTTGTATTTCCTTCAAGGAAAGACGCTTGTAGAGTCGACTATGGCTGCATCAGAAGAGGTGAACAAGGGAGATATGTCTAAGCTGTGGCACATCAGGCTCGGTTACATGAGCACTCGAGAGATGCATGAGTTGACTAATAAATATCTTCTTTATGGCCTTAAGATCAAGGATCTTAAAGGTGTTCTGGATTACATCCACTCAGAGAGATGGGGACCTTCACGTCAGGAATTGCTAAGGGGGCACAGATATTTCTTGTATATGGTTGATGATTATTCGAGGAGGACTTTGGTGGTTATCATGAAGCACAAGAATGGGGCTCTAAGAAATTTCAAGGACTGGAAGACGGTAGTGGAGAACCAGACAGAGAAGAAGATCAAGAAGCTCCGGACAGATAATGGTTTGGAGTTCTGCTATACTGAGTTCGATTCGTTTTGCAGAGAGGTGGAGATTTCTAGACATCTCACCAGCAGAGGCACGCCACAGCAGAATGGTGTAGCAGAACAGATGAATTAGACATAGCTTGTGGGAGCGTTGTGCATGCTCTCCAATGCAGAGTTGTCTAAACGTTTCTGGGCAGAAACTCTTAGTACAACATGTTACTTGATTAATCATGGACTTCATACTGGTATTGGCCTCAAAGTTCCCTGTGAGGTATGGACTGGTAAATCCACGATTGTTTCAAGTGTTGGTGGTGTTGATAAACAGGTGGAGCAACAAGATACTGGAGAGTTAGTTGTTCCACAGTCAGATGTTGAAAAACAGGTGGAGCAACAAGATACTGAAGAGTTAGTTGTTCCACAGTCAGATGTTAATCAGGATCCTCCAACAGAGACAAAGACTGAAGCACCAGAAAGTTCAAGTTCAGTTCCTGAAGAACATGGGTTAGCACAAGGAAGGTCTAGAAGAGCTAATTTTGGGAAGCCTCCAGAGAGGTATGGATTTGAAGACTTGGTGTCTTATGCACTGCTGGTTGCTGAGGAAGTGGAGCCCGTTCTTACAAAATATTCTACTTCTAATAAAGCAGATACATGTTCAGAGTCATCTCAGTGGTATGCGGCTATGGGTGATGAGATGGAGTCTCTTCACAAGAATCAGACTTGGGAGTTGATCACAAGGCCAGAAGGCAGAAAGATTGTGACTTGCAAGAGGATCTTCAAGAAAGAGGAAGGGATGTCACCAGCAGAAGGGATCAAGTATAAAGCTCGAGTTGTTGCAAGGGGTTTCACACAGAAAGAGGAGGTGGACTACAATGGGATCTTCTCAACAGTGGTCAGCCACACTTCGATCAGAGTGTTGCTAGCAATAGAGGGAGAGATATACATGACAGAGTCGGAAGGATTCCAAGTTCCTGGTAAGGAAGATCAAGTTTGTAGGATGAAGCAATCGCCTAGGCAGTGGTACAAGAGATTTGACAGCTGTGTGATAGCAACAGTCAAGAAGTCAGAGATTCAGAAGCTGAAAGTCTTATTGGTCGCAGAGATGAAGGGTTTGGGTAACGCGAAGAGAATTCTGTGTATGGAGATCTATAGAGACAGAGCCAAACGAAAACTGTTCTTATCCCAGAAAAGATACATCAAGAAAGTTTTAGAGAGGTTTGGTAGGTCAACAGCAAAGGCTATAGATACTCCGGGTACAGTGAATGCACAGGTAGTCACGTTTGGGCCCAAATCGGCTGAGGAGAAAGAGTATATGGCTCGAGTATCCCATGCTAGTGTAGATGGTAGTTTGATGTATGCTACAGTGCGCACTAGTGACGTCGGTATCGTCTATGGAAGTGGAACAGAATGTGCAGTCGAGGGTTTCTCAGATTCGAGTGATGTTGACACAAGAAGATCGATGACCGGATATGTATTCACACTTGGTGGGTCAGTTGTCAGTTGGAAGGCTACATTGCAGGCGACAGTGACGTTGTCTACAATAGAGGCAGAATACATGGCATTGACAGAGTCCGCTAAGGAAGGAATATGGTTGAAGGGATTGATCAGCGATCTTGGGATACATCAGGATCAGGCTATTATTTATTGCGATAGTTTGAGTGCGATTTGTTTAGCCAAGGATCAAGTTCATCATGAGAGGACCAAGCACATTGGTGTCAGATATCATTTCCTAAGGGATGAGAACCGGGTAAAGGTGAAGGTAGGGACCGCGGACAACCCTGCAGATATGTTCACGAAACCCGTAACGGGAAGCAAGTTCCAACATTGTTTGGACTTGCTGAATGTTCGCAGCTATTAGATAGCAGAAGAGGCGAGGGGGAGAAAAGGTTTGTTGTCATGGAGATTCAAAGTCAAGGTGGAGATTGTTGGGATAATGCCTTTGAATGTGGGATGCCGTATTAAAGGATTGTACAACAGGAGATTTCGTAATGTCAAGACAGAGCAAAAGAGAAGACAAAGAGCAGAAATCTAGGCAGTAGCACGAGTCGTGCTGTGTATCACTAGTCGTGCAGCACGAGTCGTTCCAGAAGGAATATTGCCTATCTGCACGTATGCTAGACTCGTGAGCACGAGTGGATGTGCCGAGCACGAGTCGTGCCAGCCAGCACGAGTCGTGCCAGCCAGCACGAGTCGTACAGTAGCGGAAGTGCCCAGATCTTGCGCAGAAACAAAGAAAACGCGTGGGACAAGTTTGTTTCCTTTTGGGAGTATTATTTTGGGACTCCTTATGTCTTCAGGGTTAGGTTATGACTAGTATAAATATAGGCTATCATTCCTAACAGAAATTACCTCAGAAAAAATAGATTGCTCAGAGAAGATCAATAATTCTAGATCTAGGGTTTTAGCACAGTCAGGAATTTTGTGACCAAAATTCGTGCTAGCATAGATTAGTGTGATCTTGTAAAAAATTCTCCAGATTGATAATAATATTCTCTCCCCTCCCCGTGGACGTAGCCAAATTGGTGAACCACGTAAATCTGTGTTCTTGTGATTGCCTGCTTTTCTCATCAAGTCTTGTTCAATTGCTCTAACAAGGTTTACATGCCGGCGAATCTGGTGGTATTTTGATTAGAAATTTGAAGATATCGCATCATAGAAAAAGTCTTTGGTGAGACCGTCTCATGTATGGGATTTCGAACCGCTCCACCCTGTCCATCCAATGGTGGAGATTAGAGCCACCTCATTATTTTTTTTGTTCGACGGATGAGATGTGTCCGAGCTCGGTAGGACACACAAAAAATTGAAATCATTTAAGCCGCACAGATGATGAGCTCGCTTATGTGGCCTTGACCGAACCAGTTGGGTGAAGGGGTGGAGCTAACTTGGGTGGAGCGGTTCCGGGTCCCTCATGTATGTATTGTAAGAGACGGATCTCGATGAGAGAAAAAATGAGTTTATCCTGCCCCCTTTACATAAAAAAGGCAAATTATTTAGTTTTTCAACGAAACACGCAAGACCGTTTCACACAAATTTTTGTTCGCATAATAAAGTCACGAAATTAAAAATGAGAAGGGCGAATTGTGACTGCAACAATCAAGTGTTATGTGGTTGGAACATTAATGATATTATTTTTTTTGTTGTGACTGCAACAATCAAGTGTTATGTGGTTGGAACATTAATGATATTATTTTTTTTGCACTAAAGTCTCTTTTAAACGAGCGGTGGGATATGGGTTTTTATGTGCTAATTAATACTCTCTCCGTCTCAAAATAGATATAGTTTTGGGAGTTAAATTTTGTCTCATAATACTTGTCGTTTCACTATTTTCAAAGCCTTTTTATTGCTCTATACCAGTTATACCCTTAATAATGATAGTGAACTATCTCTTACCCACCCATTTAATTACCTAAGTAGTTGAATTACTTTTGGGGGTATTTGGGACTTCTTCACATGCATTAATGACATTTCTAAATAGGTGTGAAACACTCTAAAACGACATCTATTTTGAGACGAATGGAGTAATTATTACTCCCTCTGCCCCTAAATGAGTGTCCATTTTCAAAAAATTCTTGTCCCAAAATGAGTGTCTTTTTTGAACATAACTTTGTCTCAAAATGTTTTTTTTCGAATTTTTTTTTACCGGTCTCTTTATACGTGCAAAATTGAATGTTTAGAAATGAGATTACAAGATTATATATGAATATTTGCCACCAAATTGTACAAAGAGTTGAGATTTTTAGATGTCCCTTAAAATGAAATTTGGACACTCATTTAGGGACAAATGTAGTATTATTAATATTATTATTATTGAACATAAATGTGATTATTATTGTTTGATAATCCAAATTAGTGCAAAGCAAGTAGTTTTGCAAAGTGACTTTGATGATGTTTAAAAAGTAACCAATTATAGTTAGCGTATTAGCCCAACTTCTATCCCATCCTAATTTAGGCCTTTGGGCTTTCCATCCCGGCAAGGCAATCTACATTCTTCAACTTCCATATTGATTGATTTTCTATCTTGCCAATCTTTCGGTTAAAGCTACAATTGTGCTCTTCTTTTTAGTTACCACGTTATATTTTATTTGGTTAGTCAATTAGTGTTCTTTACAATTTGATCGCTGAATTTGTTTTCTTACTGCAATCAGGTTTAATTTTGGTTAGCCCGTAAAACTCGGGTAAAAATCACTTTAACATTTTCACTTTCTCTCTCCCTGCCTTCAAGCCTTCCATAGAATATATCCGGCTAGCCCCATCATGCTCCGACAAGTCCTAAAAATCAATTCCATGCTCTTTTCAACTGATTAAATCCATAGATCTAAAGCGCTTATCTTTTCCTCGTTTTTTCCGACAAGTCTCGCCGGTATCTTAGACTTGCAGATTCCGCAATTTTTTTACACTCTCAGGTGAGTTTCAAACCCTTATTTCTCCTTTTTTTTTTTTTCTTCGAATCATTCCATTTATCATGTTCATTTTGCAATTTTGAGCCTAACTTGTTTTTTTTTTTTTTTTCTTCACATCTTTGTATAGATTTATCGTCGGATTGTCCTTGTTGTTCATCTCCCCGCTTTTCCCGCGAACTGTAAGGACGGCTTCTCCTCTTTTTCAGATTCCGGTAGCCATTGAACGAACCGGTTCTTTTTGGGTTTCTCGGGAGGGAGAGGATGGTGGTTGGTGGGTTATGAAGCTTTTGATCAAAATATTTGTCATTGATTAGGAAGCTTTTCTTGAGTATCTTGAGATTGATTTTATAGTGATGACATGTTTATTAAATTATGTTGGTTTTCCGGATGGAACAAAAACTAGTGTGAATTAGATTAATACCAAAATTATATTACTTTTTAACATTCATTAAGAGCTAGGGGCCGTAGTGCGATAATTTAAACTGTAGGAATGATCATTGTAATTTTAAAGGAAGTTTGTTGTGTTTTTCATCCGTTTTCGTTAGGTTTTTTACGGGCTAACTAAAATTACACCTGATTGTAACAAAATGACATATTCAGCAACCAAATTGTAACGAATATAAACTTGATAACCAATTAAAACATAACGACAAACCCACGTAACTAAATTGCAATTTGTCCCTTCTTTAGTTGGCCACAAAATGGCTTCTTCTATGTTCTCTAATAAGGCAGATATAAAATTACTAAAAGCGTCATAAAATTTAGTTCACAAAATGATGTGTCATAATTTTATTGGTGCTTTTAATTAGAGTATGGCAGGTCCACAATTGATGCGACTAATAAAATATCGACATCTCATTTGTAGCCATCTTTTTGTTAAAAAATTGTGCCATTAGCATTGCCCTCTCTAATAACATTGCTAACATTACAAAAATATAAAAAATGGTTCTTGTACGCACCAACGAGAATCATAAAAATGTGGACAATTTTTTTTTGTCATTCTCACAACTACTATCCACTATTATTCTCTACCCCGATTTCTCTCTCTCATCTCTCGTTTCATACTCACAACATCTACTCTACCACTAATTATTTAAGTTATATTTCTTACTTAATTTCCTTACGCACCCAACGAGAATCAATCATAACCATTGGACTAAAATAAAATAATGTTTTAGATCAGATGTCATTTTATAAAAACAAACGGTGGTATTTTTGTAGTTTTTGTGGAAGTCGGGAGGTAGAATGTCCTTTGACGTCACTTTTCAAAATCTACATCGTAATCATCCAATTTTTTTTTACAATTTCAAAATCAAATATCTCAATATTTATAAATCGAAAAAGAAGTCCGAGAACACTTTTTTTTCTCGTCTCGATGAAGCGAATCAAACTACATCCATGAAGATAGGGTTTTGAATAAAAAATGAATAAAAATGAAATTCTCATAATACATTTGAATTCATTAGCTACATATATATTGAGCATTGCACTTGAATTCAGAAGCAAAATAGTTGTTGTATCCAAGTGAAATGTGAGAATTGTACTTGGATTCAGTAGCTATGTTGCTATTGTATCCAAGTGTATTTTGAGAATTTCACTTGGATTCAGTAGCTAATTAGCAATTGAATTCAAGTGCAATGGTTCAAAAATCTACATAGATTCAGTTGCTTAGCTAGTGAATTCATTTCAATGATCAAAAATACATATGAATTCATACAATGATCAAAAATACATATGAATTCAGAAGCTAAGTAACTACAAAATACATGTGCAATGTTTAAAATACACATGAATTTAGTTGCTAAGTAGTTACTAAATTAATGTGCAATGTTTAACATACACATGGATTCAGTATATAAGTAGCTACTGAATCCATGTGCAATGTTAAAACTACACATGAATTCAATAGCTAAGTAGCTACTAAATCCGTGTGCAATATTTAAAATACACATGAATTCAGTAACTAAATAGCTATTGAATCCATGTGCAATGCTAAAAAATGCATATAGATTCAGTAATTAAGTAGCTACTGAATCCAAGTTTAATATTCAAATATACAAATTGGTTCGGTAGCTAAGTAGCTACTGAATCCAAGTGTATTTTAACAATTTTATTGTTGTTAAAAAAAAAAAATCCAAACTACATCTTCAGGGATGTAGTTTGTTCGTCTCGTTTAGACGGAAAAAAAAACATTTTAATTTTAAATTTTGCGATATATTTGAATTATGACGTGGCATGTTATGAAAAGTGATGGTTAAATGACATTACTGCATCCCGGTTTTCACAAAAACTACAAAATGTCACCACACATTTTTAAAATGACATCTAATCTAAATCATTAATTTATCTTAATCTAATAGTTGTAGTTGATTTTCATAATTCTCATTTTAATTAGTTCTCATTGGAGTAAGATTCTCTCACTTCATATACATATATATACTCTTTCCGTCCCACTTCACTTGACACCCAAGAGGTGGGCATAATAACTAAGAAAAAAATAATAAAATAAAGAAAATGTATGGTAGAAAATGAAGAGAGAGAATGAGTGGGGTAAATAGTAATGTTGGTTGAATAAATTGAGTGGTGTAAAATGAAAAGAGAGAATGAGTGGTAGGGTAGAGTGAATATAAAATTATAAAATGTATGCTATTTTGAAAAGTGTCAAGTAAGCTGGGACAGACCAAAATGAAAAGGAATTTTACCAATAAGTCCCTGGGGAATGTGGTATTTACCAATAAAAACACAACATTTCAAATTCTACCTTAGGGTCCTTAGGTTCAAATCAATTTTACCAATAAGTCCCGTGTACCTTTTAAATGGCAAAAATACCCCCAGCTCAAATAAATTCCTCCTACACCTCTAACATTTGACCATTTTGACTACCACGTTTACATTTGACCACCACCGCTCGCCGCCGGTCACCACCACCATCGACCGCCATCGTCCACCACCACCATCGACCGCCGCCGCCACTATCGGCGAGCCGCCGCTGACCGCCGCCGGTCACCACCACCGGTGAGCCGCCACTGACCGCCACCGGCCACCACAACCGCCGCCGGACATCGCCGGGCCTCCGGCCAACCGCCGGACCTCACCCACTGCCGCCACAACCATCTGCAACCCCAAGTATTATAAATAAAAATTATTTACTCTTGGGAGGGATTGAACATAAGACCTCTTGGTCTTGACTAAGACACCTAATCACTATGCCAAGCTTCTTACTTGTTCCATTAGTAGACTATTATATATTTAACACTACACCTCGCATTTGTTGTTGTTGTTGTTTTTTTTTTTTTTTTTATTCTG
The DNA here is from genome assembly GCA_026119855.1 of Campanula takesimana. NCBI lineage: Eukaryota > Viridiplantae > Streptophyta > Magnoliopsida > Asterales > Campanulaceae > Campanula > Campanula takesimana. Next base: position 135,969 of record JAOWBW010000839.1, read on the forward strand.
GGTTAGGAGTATTAATTCTTCACAATTGAATAATTACTCATTTTTAATAAAAAAAAAAATGATAAATTTATTTCACAATTGTTTAAAGAGCATTTGACAACACATGGTTCTGAAAATGAGTATCCTTTGTAAAAACTGTGCGATGAATTTCTTAGTTGTTACACTCAACTCGTGTGTTAACAACTGAGAAATAAATTTACCAGTTCTTATATTAAACTCGTGTGTGAATAACTGAAAAATGAATATCTCATTTATTATTATATTAATAACAGAGAAAAATTGATAACTGAGAAATGAAAATACCAGTTCTTGTACTCAAATTCATATGTGAATAACTGAGAAATGAATGTCTCATTTATTATATTCAAATTCATTTAACTGTTATTCATAATTAAACCGATAAATTAAGTCATCAATTGGGAAAAATGAGAGATCATTGTATTAGTTTTTATTCAATTATGAATAACTGTTAAATGAATGTCTCAGTTATTATATTTAAATTCATGTGTGAACAACTGTGAAATGCATGTCTCAGTTATTATAATGATTGTGAAAAATTGAGAGATGAATTTATCAGTTTTTAAAAATAAAAAATGAAAAAAATGACACAACTGTGAAATCACACAATTGAGAATCAGTTGAAAAATGATTTACAAGTGAAAAGTGAAAATTTTATTTTTAAAATTGTGAAATTAATTGAGAAATTAAAAATGGTTTTTTTTTTTTTTCAAATTTTTACAAGTAAAAAACGATTTTTTTTTTTATTTATAAAATTTGAATTTTGTGTTGAGTGTACTTGTTTGATTCGTATTGTCGACACGATTAAAACAATGGTTTCGGATCATTTTTTCAGTTTATAGATTTTGAGATGTCATTTGATAATTTTAGGTGGAAAAAAAAAGAAAGAGAGAGAAATAGGAAGAGAGAAACAGGAAGAGAGAAAGAGAGGGAGAAAAAACGTGCTGGGTGGGTTTTCGCATGAGCCAAGGGCATTCTGGTTCAGGAAAAGGGCCAATGACTTTTTGGTAGGTTTTCTAAATGTCTGTCTTTATTGGTAGTTTTTATTTGGCCTAGGGACTTATTGGTCAAAGCCTCAAATGAAAATAAATATCAAGTGAACTGGGACGGAGAGAGTATATATATGGAGAGAGAGATGTATATATACACACTTGATTATTGAGCCACGTTCTGGTCAAGTGGTCACTCGACTCTCTTGATTTTAAAGTACATCAGTTTATCACCTTCAAAATTAGGAAAATGACATTTTTACCACTAAAAAGATGATGATTTTGTAAATTTTCCCTTCCTACTCTAAGAAAAATATCACAATATTTTAATTTTGACCTCATTTCACTTAAATCATGTCTTTGCTATTGCAGTTGCACAAAATTGTTGTAAACAAAAGAAAAAAAATATTACTACAACATTTTATAATTAGTTGGTACTTATATTGTGATATATTCAAATTTTACCCATTTTCATAAGGAAAAACTCCATTACTAATTTATTGCGCTCATCTTAAGAATATGTTAGGGGTTTAATTGTTAATTCAATTTGTCGCAAAATCAGAATACGTTAGAGGTGTTATCGAATCATGGTTATACTCAATAATCTCTTGACATGTGTTACAATATGTTTATGCGCTTCGGGTTGCGTTACAAAGATTTGAAGACCTAAAACCTAAAAAAATCATAATCCCTCTACCAAAAGGAAAACCTATTGAATAAGAAAATGCGTCTGCGCGGCGCAGATGCTTTGAGCAAAACCAAAATAAATGATTTACACTATGTAAAATGAAAGAAGAAAAAAAGTTGGGACACTCTGAAGTCGATGCAATCGCACGGTTCAGAAAGCGCAAACTTTTAGGGGCTGCACAAAAATATAAAATTGGATATACTAATCATTTTAATGAGACTAATACATCCTTCATAATTCCTTTTTATATATTTTAGCAGCTCATATTTTATAACAATGTACTCAGGGGCGGACCTCCTATGGTGGGAGGGGGTGCACGTGCACCTGTTCAACCAAAAATTTTATTGAATTTTTTGATTTTTTTATATGTATATTAGCTGTGCACCTACATAATATAACAAGGTTGATAGTAGCATAGTTGGTTAGGAGTCATAAGTTTGTTTCCATAGGTCCCATGTTTGAGCCTTGTTGTGTTGGTTACTTTAATATTTTAATGTTGTGTTTTCTCCCTCCCTTCAAATCCTATTTTCCTTTTCAAATTTAAGCCATTTTTATATTAATTGTTCCAAAAGTCATCACTTTAAATGTTGTTTTGCCTTTTCAATATAAGTCAATTGTTATATTAATTGTGCCTAAATGTTTAGAGTTTATTTGCTTTTTTTTAAACGAGAGTTTATTTGTTTTTTTTTTTTTTTGAACGAGAGTTTATTTGTTTTTAAAAAAAAACAATTGATCATACCAAAATCTTTGAAAGTGTGTACGTTAGTATAATTTGTCTTTTAAGTTTCACTAAAAAGATTTGCTTAGAAAAGTCATGGAGAATGATATTAAACGTTTTCAACATATGAAAATGCGTAAGGGACAAATTTGATTTAGATATTTGTATTGGTTCTCCGTATGAGATAATTGTATTTGAACTTACGTATTATAATATAATTACGTTAAGGAAAATTTTAGTACTAAGTCATGTAGTGAAATTGTGCACCCGGTGTTTAAAAACTCCAAGTCCGCCACTGAATGTACTTATATATGATTGTCACCACCACATTATTATTGATGACACACTAATGCAATTTTTACATACACCATGAAAATCGGTCGCTTATTTTCCTTTTCTTTTTTCCAAACAAACCTAATTTATAAATCGGTGCTTATTAAGTTAATTTTTTTCATCCCGGATTAAGGTTTTTAGTTTGACTTTACACGAAAATTAACAAAATATAAAGATTGTGAGTATAAAAAGTAAAGTAGGAGAAAGTAAGAGAGAGAAAAATAGATTAAAAAAAATTGTTGTGAGAAATAAAAAAAAAATTGTTGCGAGAAATAAAAAGTGGGTCTCATTATCTATTTTAAGTAATCTATATAATATATAAAAGCAGGAACATTTCCAAGCCTCACAGCGCGCCACGTGGAATTGTGACGTGGAAAGCCACGTGTCATCATTCCATTGGCTTAATCATTGTCAAATTTTAGGGGATTCAAAATATGGGTATTAACAAATTATATCTAATTTTAAATTTAAAAAATATTATTATAATGAGTTATCTAATATATTTCGAATCTCAATATTAATCAATCAAACCAGTTGTGAAGATAATCAAATTTCAAATCTCAATAAATTATCATATAATTAAGCAAACGGGTATAACAATATTATTTTGTGAAAAAAATTCAAATAGTGCAATCACTACTTAAATTTTGGCCATTTCAAAAGCAAACAAACTCGTATGATTCACTCTTGCTGATCCACTTGAATAACAGGCACTAGAAATCATGCTACAAAACCATCATTGTCGCCTAAGCTTCCATCTTCTTTTACTGACTTATTTAAGCAATCTTAAGTAATTTAAGTTCATTCTCTTTTCCTTTCTTCAATATGTTTCCAGTTCCGTTTTTGTGTCAGCTCTATATTTGTGCTATTTCGATTTTCTTATTCAATCTGATTCGAGTTTTTTTTTTTTTTTATTATTACTTGATTGTTGATTTATTGTAAACTGGTAGATAAGCCGATGACATCTTTGAACAATTATAGCCTAAAATCATATTGACAAAAATTTGCCACCACCAACAACCACAACGGCCTCCAGTTCCATTTTTTTTTTTCATCTGCGGACCGAAAGTAATTGCAGGTTCGATTCTTTTTTCTCAAGTCTATTTTTAGTTTTGTGCAACATAGTTGCATTACTGAAAAATGAATTAAGTGATACTTCAATTTCTAATGAGCTACTCCTATAATCTAATGATACAACATATGATTGCTTTACCAATTTTTATGTGTTTCAGGTTGTGGATAAGTGCCATGTGGCTATGCCCCAACTGATAGCGCATATTCTTTTTACAAGTTCTTTTTACGAGGTGAGAAAAAACTAAAACCAAAATTCTATAACACTGTGTGTCATTAGTTTGATCATGCCTTATTGATTTTTGATGCTTGATAAGTGAAATCTCAACTAAAGACTAAAACATTCATTAGACAATTTTACCCACATATTATCAAGTGTACTAAAGTGGTACTTGGTGATGATAGAGAAACTGTTGTTGAGATGTTATTGAGATCCGCGCTTAGGAATGTACTCCATCCGTCTCATTTTAAGAGTCAAAATTTGTTTGGGTTCAAAAATTAAAAACAAATCTTTTAATTGTAAAATATAGAAAGGGGTAGAGTGTTGTGAATATAAAAAGTCGGGTAGGGAATAGTTAGAGTTTATGTATATTTAGAAGCAAATTCATGAACAAAAGTAAAAGTATTGGTTCATAACCAAATTACATAAACGTCATCATTCAATTAAAAAGTATGAAGATTTGAAAGTAATTTTAACTTATACTTATAATAGTAATAGTTACTATAATAATTAACTATAATAGTTACTATTGTATTTAACTATTATATTTCACTAAAAATAGTTAACTATTATATTTAACTATTAATAGTTAACTATTTATTTTAACAATTATATTTAACTATTAATAATTAACTATTATAGTTATCTATTATAGTTAAAAATTATACAATTATTATGATTTAAGTTTAACTTATATTATTAAATAAAAATATAAAAGAAACAAAAGATATTAGAATTGGTAAATTAGTTTTTTGTGCAGTGCACGTGTTACCCACTAATTAATATAAATGATTATTTGTTCCAACATATACATAATATTTTTTACGTATGTCATTTAAACACATTTTATAGCATATTTAGAAGCAAATTCATAAACAAAAGTAAAAGAATTGGTTCATAACCAAATTACATAAACGTCATCATTCAATTAAAAAGTATGAAGATTTGAAAGTAATTTAAATAATGATATTAGTTGCAGGAAAGATGGATAAATCATCAGAGATATGGAGAGGATGAACATAATGAATCAATTAATCGCATAGTACTCCTAATGAAAGATTGGTTTAGGAACAAAAAATATGTGATGTAGTGACTTTCCCTTATATTATCAATAAATTGTACTATGCCCGTCGAGTATCGACGGGTTACTAACTAGTAAAACAAATAAAAACATAATATTAGGGTAGAGTGAGTATTAGCATTCGAACCACAATGCAACTAATCAAGTGGCCCTGATAAAGTACGAATTCAGTAAGGAAAGCCCCTCAAGCACGAACACGTGTCTAATACATGGCTCATACAAGATCGGGTCGAGATGAGATCCTCTATACCACAATCTGTATACCACTTGTGTACCACAAATGATCTGACGGCTTTGTATCATTTGTGATATTATAATTATCTCATTTGTAATAAAATATAACAATTAGATCACTGATGGTACACAATGATACACCAAAAGTGGAACAGAGGATTTCCTCTCGATCTGGTCCATCCAATAGCTTTTGATGATTGATATGATCAGAAAACCAAAGTACCTTTAATACTATAAGGTCCCAGAATTCAATATCCTTACTGTGCAATGGACCAATTTTAACTTTTACAACCTGGCATTTTTTATGAATTGACTAACAAAAGTCAGTATCATAACTGATTGTTAGGAAGTTAATTCATCATCAAATGGTCCAAATTAAGAGTTGGACCTTATCTAGTCATTTACTAATTGAAGGAATATTTGTTGATAATTAGTGGCTAGGAGGATTCATGGGTCTTGGATATGACATATTCAAAGTCTTAAAGAAACTGAAAACAATACTCCCACCCAGACTAAGTGTCCACTTTCTAATAACATGGTACTCCCTCCGGTCCAAAGTAAGATTCTCTACTCCCTCCGTCCCATTTTAAACTTCAAAAAAAAAAAGTGGCCATAAGAATTAAGATGAGAATCTTTATATTATAAAATATAGATAGTGGGGTAAAGTATTGTGAATATAGAAAGTGGGTAGGAGAGAGAAAGTGGGGTAGAGAATAGTTGATAGATAGTTGTTGTGTGTATGACATTTAGGTCCTACTAAATAAAAAAATATAAATAACTTTCATTTTTTGGATTTTGAAGTTTAAAATGGGACACCCAAAAGGGAAATTTTTGAAGTTTAAATAAGACGGAGGGAGTATTTTGGTATGTCCCAGAGTAAGAGTCACTTTCATGAAATGACAAAGAATCTTTACTATTCATCCCACCCATTCTCTCTCCTACTTACTTTTATACTCACAACAAAAATCAACTTACTATTCTCTCCCACTCATTCTATCTCCTACTTTACTTTTCATACGCACAACACTTACTTTACTTCCACAGTTTCTTAATCTCCGTGTAAATGGGAGGTAGGACTCTTACTCCGGGACGGATGGAGAAAAAAATCTTTGCTATTTCTCCCACTCATTCTCTCTCCTACTTTACTTTTACGTTCACAACACCAATCAACTTACTATTCCATACCTCACATTCTCTCTCCAACCTCATTTTTCATACTCACAACACTTACATCATTTTCACCATTTCTTAATCTCCGTGCAAATGGATGGATATGTTGAAAATATTGATCTAAGGTGCATTTTGAGTGAGTCTATTTCATGGTTCTCAAAGTGGTTGACCGAAGTCAATGTTTGTATATTTGATGTGGATTTCAAAGTTATAATTGCGAATTGAGATATTTCCATTTGTGGTAAAATCCATTGTTCAAATACTTACAATGTGAAGTTATTCTTGTTTAAAAGATAAGAAAAAATGCGTTATACTTTGTTATTTGGATTAATTGTAGTCCAATATAATTAAAGTAAGTATTTTTTTAGTTATCTTTTATTGTAGAATAATTTGTTTGTTTAACTTAAGTAATTAATCTTAATCTAAATAAGATTAATTTAAGTAGTTAAATTGGACTTTTCTATATTAATTATAGTAGAAAGCCAAATAAGATCCGATCCAGCCCAAACCCGATCCATCACTATAATGGATCACTATATAATTATAAAAGCACGTGACGCGCACATTACACGCACATAACTTCCAGAAAAGCCCAAACGCTGTCTTCTCTCTTCCTTCTCACCGATAAACCTAGGGTTTCTTAACGATTTTCTGTCAACGGCGATAAACCTAGAGATTCTTCAAGGGCGATTGGATAAAGCACGATTACAGATTCATCGTCTTCTTTGACAACAATAAATCCTCTTTTCATTGAAAGCCTAGATTTACAATTTAATAATCAATGGAAGAATAAATTGGTCAATCAACAACGATTTCAGAAGGTAAATATGTAATGTTACATTTATAATTAGTTACATATTTAATTTTAAAATTGCTACATAAATTACAAATATGCATATGAACTGGTACTATTATTGCATACTTCATCTTAATTGAAATATATATACGAATTCCTGTTTATTAAGTGTTACAACTTGAATCATAAGTGTTACAAATATTCTTATGAACTTGTACTCTTATTGAATACTTCATGTTACTTAATATATATATATATATATATATATATATATCCTGTTTATTAAGTGTTACAACTTGTATCATAAGTGTTACAAATATGTTTATCAACTGTTACTCTTATTGCATACTGCATGTTACTTAAAATATATATACCAATTCCTGTTTATTAATTGTTACAACTTCTATTATAAGTGTTACAAATATTCTTATCAACTGTTACTCTTATTGCATACTTCATGTTACTTAAAATATATATACCAATGTAATGAAAAATTACTAAACAAGAAAAAAAAATACACATAAAAACTATCCTACTCCTAAAAGTCATTAAGCAAGTAATCTGCCAATGATAGGTGTTCTGCCCTACATCTAACACTATAGTTGTACGAGACACTAACATCACGGGCATGACAGAGTAAGGAATTGTAATCTCTCGGCCTTCGGAGCCTTGCAGTGCACGGCTTCAGGGGACAAAAAAGGGGTGGGTTTGGATTGGTAGGTGTAGGGTGCCTGATATTCAGAAATCCATTGTTAAGTCTCCAATAGCATGTCCATTAAATCATACGCTTGCAGAACTCCTCCTGCGATTCGGTGGAAGCAGTGCTTGAATCACTTTCGTTATCTGACATTTTATTTTTGAAATGATATCTTGAATATGAATAGAAATTTTAATTGAATTTGGTGATGAAATGTTGTACTATAAATAGTAAAAAAGTTACATTTGGTGGTTGTTTGAAAGGGTGTTATTTTAATAACCAACTGTAACCTCCATCTACAGTTCAAAATTTAAATTCAACTTTGGTTAAACTGTTATGGTTCCAAAGAATATAATCTGGTTCCTCATATTCTTGTTGAAATATTACATATTTACATTGTAAAATGTTACATTCTAGTTTATTCTGAATTTGATATAAAAGTTACATTCGTTTATTCTAAGTGTTACTTATTTATTTATGAAGTGTTACATTTATATTTTTACAGAAATCGACCAAGATACTGCATCTAATACCAATACCGAATCTTTTACTGAAGGTATTAGAACAGGAAAAGATAAAGGTATTACTCATGACATTGATATAAATGATTCATTAATGGGTGTTAGGAGAAACAAAGTTGAGGAAATGTACAAATTGTATTGTGCTCATGCTAAAGCAATAGGATTTTCTATACGCAAATCAACTTCTAGATTTCGTGACAATGGATTTATTTTTGAAAAGAATTTTGTATGCTCTAGTGAAAGTTTTAGAAAGGCATCAAAATCTACATCATTACCTGATCCTGATGATGGAACATATAATCCTAGAAAAAATCCCATTACACGTACAAATTGTAAAGCTGCTATGAAGGTCAAATGGAATGATGATAATTGTTATGAAGTTACTGAACATGTAGTACAACATAATCATGAATTAACTAGGCCAGAGTTCAGTCACTTTCATAGATCACAAAGGCAGATTACAGGAGAAAAAGGGAAGGTAATACAGGACATGCTATCTTCAGGAATACGAGCATCAGATTCTTATCGTTTTATGGCTCATGAAGCTGGTGGATATGATTGTGTAGGTCACACAATCAGAGACCATATAAACTTTGTGAATAAAGTGAAACAAAAAGAAATAGAAAATGGAGATGCACATGAGTTGGTTGAATTATTGTACAAACAACAATCTGAGGAAGATGATTTTTTCTTCAGAGTAATGTTAGATGATACGGACAGGTTGAGTAGTATTTTATGGAGAGACTCAATGATGAAAGAAGATTACTCTATATATGGAGATCTTATGGTTTTCGACAAAACATATGGTACTAATAAATATGGAATGATTTGTGCTCCAATAGTAGGCATCAATAATCATAGGAAGAATGTTATGTTTGGATGTGCATTTTTGGCAAATGAGGAAACTAAATCATTTGAGTGACTGTTTGATACATTCAATAAATCAATGGGAGGTAAATGTCCTATAACTATATTCACTGACCAAGATCAAGCCATGACAAATGCTATATCAACGGTATGAATTCTATATCATGACCTTATTTCAATTTGATTTCTGTTTTAGAAACTGCAAATAATATTTGTTCTAAGTAGTTACTTTTAATTATAATAATTGTTACATAATGTACTTATAAGTGTTACATTGTTATTTAACAGGCTTTCCCTGCAACAAAACACAGACTCTGCCAATGGCATTTGTATCAAAATGCAATATCTAGATTTGGACAGTTGAAAAGCAATAACAACTTCAAAGATGCTTTCAAAAGATGCATGTCTGGTTGTGTGGATGAAATACACTTTGAAAAAAGCTGGTTAGAAATGATACAGGATTACCAGTTAGAAAATGAAGCATGGTTTAAGCGGTTATATGATTTAAGGTACAAATGGTCAACAACTTTAAACAAAGATTTCTTCTCAGCTGGCATTCTTTCCTCGTAAAGAAGTGAGAGTACAAACAGCGTAATGGGAAACAACGTGAAAAAGACAACAAGTTTGACAGATTTTCATTACATTTTCCAGAAGCTGTTGATGAATTGGAGAATGAATGAAAAACAAGATGAGTTCAAATCTTCAAAATCAATTCCAGCTAGTATAGTGCCATTAATTGGGTTGCTTAAACATGCATCTGAGGTATATACTTTGGAGGTTTTTGAAGAATTCTAGAAGAAATTCATTCAATCAGTTGGAAGAAAATGTGTGGTTTATGATAAGGATGAAATGAAAACAACTTACTCAGTTTCTGCATATGAAAGTAAAGAAGGATTGACGAGATACGTGATGCTTGGTCAAACAGCAGATTTTTTACAGTGTTCATGTAAACACTTTGAAGAATGTGGTATTATTTATCGACATATGATAAGAGTTCTCTATCAACAAAATCATATGAAGATACCAGAGAAGTTTATTATAAAAAGATGGACTAGAACAGCAAAATCATCTGTATGGGATATTTTTGGGAACATTCAAAGCAATCAAAACAGTCTTAGTGTTATTCCATGGAGGCACGAGATGACACAAAAATATTATAATCTGGTATTGGAGTCCCAAGTTAACGAGGAAGCAAGAAAAATACTAGAAGAAAGTTATGAGAAAGATCTTCTTGCTATATCTTCTCTTAAAGGTCAACAAGAACAAAGTGAATCATCACACGTTTCGAGCACAGCAACGACAACTATAATTTTGGACCCTGTGTAACGCCCATCCTATTTCTTGTTAAATATTTGACTTACTTGTTAAATACTTGAACTTGCATATTATGTGCTAGTTTTACTTGGATTAAATTCTTAACTGCTTTAGAATATTAAGGTGGTTAAATGTCTAGTTTTGACTTTTGGGTCATTTGTGAAAATTTGACTTTAGGGGCCTTTTTGTTAAAAGTGAAACTTGAGGGGCCTAGGTGTCATTGTTTGAAAGTTGAAAGGATAAAACTTATGTTGCTTCCTTCTCTGAATCATTTTCCTTGAAAAACTTCTCGTTGTTTCCTCTGTTTCAAAGTTAGGGTTAGGTTTTTACCCTATTCTCGACTCCTCGAGCTTAATTATCCCTCTGTTCTTGATTCTGATCCCGGATAAATATTCGTGGCGTTGAATAGAGCGTTCCAGGCTGAACAGAAATTTATTTGGGTAATTTTGATTTCGGACTAGGTAAGTTATTAGCTCCCCCTTGCTTGTAATAACATTCATATATGTTAATTCTGATGCTTGTGATTGTTAATTTCGTGTTTGGGGTAAATTTTGTGATACTTGTAAATTTGGGACAAAGGGAATATAAACCCTCTGTGTAAGAAAGAAAGAGGAACTTGAAATAGTGATTTGAGTCTTGTTATGCACTCCTGGGTGTGTTAAAATGTTAATAGAAAGTTACTCCTACGCTTGGGACGGAGAATTCTTAAGCCTGGAAAGAAATTGAGTGTTGCTGAAAATCGCACCAGGCGCCCGCCTGATTATCCTTCGAGCGACCGCCCATTTCATCAGAAGTTTTGGTTTCAAAAGGGCTATAATGAGCGGCTGCCCAGTCCATTGTAGGCGCCCGCCCGGTCCCCTGTTTCAACAAAAGTGTTTTAAATCTAAATTGAAATGAAAGCTTTTCCCTCCTAAGGCATAGAGCCTTAGTATAAGATGTCCTAGCAAGTGTATATGTACCTTTTGGGGCATTAGAACTTGGTCTTGAACATGAGTGCTTATTGAATTAAAATGAGAACTTAAGTATAAGAGTAATAACTCTTCTTTATGTCTTGAAAGTGCTATGAACAAGCACTAATGTGTTATACTTGTCTTGAAACCAATGATTGTGCACCTTAGGGGCATTTGAACAAAGTTTTAGACTTGAACATCCAAAGAATTGGATTAAGACTTGAATATAAGATAATAAAATCTTGTACATGACTTGACGCCAATACATATGTATGGTAATGAACTAGAAAGTGCTATGAACAAGCACTAACTTGTATGAGACATGTTCTTGTTGTGTGTGTGCAAACATTGCATATAGTTGCTTGATAACAAGGTGACTTCTTGATTACTTGAAGCATGTTCCTTGTTGAGCTAGTCCACTACTTTTGGATTAGTTCTTCTCCTGTAGTTCAAGTAAATACCTACTTGTACATTCTTGTGTGAGTCCAGGTGGTTCTCCTTGCTTGTTCGGAAATATATAGGTTCACGCTTATCGCGAGAGCTGGGGCTTAAGTGATAATTGGGTCCCTATGTATTTGCTCTTGACCCCTTACTACCGGCTATAGTAAGGGCATAGCTTCCTTGGTTGGAGCAATACGCCTGACTTAAGTGAATGCTAAACTCTTGAACACCACGCGAGTCTTGATCTTGGGAATGACACTGGTTACCGGGTCATCTTATAAGAACTGCTTATTCAGTTTCTCGCCAGTTTCTTGTTATTGATCGTGATTGTCAAAGTAATACAAGCTACGACAACAATGGTATTCTTGGGAGGAATAAGGAAGGAATCAATATCCTTTATAACTTGCTTGTTTAGCCTTATGTGCTACTTGAGGAGTGGCTTAGCCTCTCATATACTTGTTACTTGATGATACTTGATATATGATTACTTGAGTATCTACTTGAATTGCATGATAACATGTCATGTAGTTGCATCTAATAGCTTACTGAGATTTATCTCACCCCGTTCCTTGTTTATTTGTTTTCCTTAGATCAAAGGAAGGCTAGTGATAGTGCGCAGTGAGGCTCGACATAGCAGGGAGCTTACTACGCAGGTGGTTATTGTTTTGGGAATCGTGGTCCTTTTACATTTTGGTGAGGACGATGTATTATGGGTTATGTAACTCAGTATTTTTGGGTAGACTTGTTGTCTCTTGTTTTCTCTAGACATCTTGTAATGCCAGCATATGTGCTAGGCATGTTTCCGCTGTGTATAATCATGTTGGTTTAAATTTTCTTGTCTAAAACTCGTGGTGTGAGCTATCTTAGCTCCTTACTCTAGAGTATATATATCATGCCAGTTTGTTAAACAGATGTCATCCAATTTGTTGTTAGTTCTTGATTCTTGTTAGTCACGCGCATCCAGGTTCGAGGTTCTATTAGGGGATCCCGGGACCTGGGGGCGTGTCAGGTTGGTATCAGAGCTACCCTGGTTTAGCTACCATGTTTAGCTACCTTGGTTTGCTCTAAGTCTGGATAGGGTCTATGGCCTAGGTATGGGTTAGTCTTGGGGCGTTAATAACGCTGAGTGTTTACCTACAGGTACAATGAGTTCTGAAGGTACAAGTGGTAGTAATCAGCTGAGATCTATAACTCCTCAAGAAGAGATGGTTGATAATATAGACTGGGATTATCCTAATCGACTTACAAGGTTCTTGAAGTTGAAACCTCGTAGCTTTAACGGGGAATTTGATGCTAAAAAGGCAGAAGAGTGGATTGAAAGTATAGAAAAGATCTTTACAGCCTTGAGATGTGCAGGAGGTGATAAGGTAACATTTGCAACCTTTAAACTTGAGAAAGCTGCTGAACATTGGTGGCAAGTTCAGAATAAAAGCTGGGAACTGGAAGGGGTACCACAAACTTGGGAGAATTTTCTTAAAGCATTCAAGTCACAGTTTATTCCTGTTGGTAGTGGTGCCCTAGGCACGTTTAATAAACGTTGTAATTGTTATCATTTATTTCATATCAATAAAGAGATGTTTTGATTATTATTGTTGTTCATGTTTACTTATAATAATCCCCGTCCCTAGTACTTGTTAAGCACTAGTATAAAGGCTAAATGATCATGGGATGATCATGTTAGATTTATGGGTACTTGTTTGGAACAAGGTACTGGACATGACCCGCTGTTTGAGAATTATCTCATGGTCTATGTCATACATATATCTCATATTATTTATGTCATTTGAATCCTTAGACATGAAGTTATTATAGTCTTCCACTTGATGAACATTGTGTTTGACATATTCAAACGCTACCTTAACACGGTAGTTATAAAGGGTATGATTGGCATAATCGGATTCCCGTTGGGAAAAATAATAAGCTAAATGGATTTGTCCCTCCACGGAGAGATGTCAAGCTTGGGTCTCTCGTAGGAATGATGTTGATGAAATGTTCGGCCGGACTCAAATGAATTGATTAGATCAATGTCATTTGGATTATCAACATATTCGGAATTGAGAAAGTATTGAACAAATCAAGTTGACTGTTTGACCATGACTTGTGTTCAATGACATCGTGGACAAAGGGATTATGACATATTCTAAACGAATGCGAACTTGTATCTAGTTATACTATATGGGTAGGTGTGACGGTTTGCTAGAACCTAATCATATCTTATGGGATCATGTTTGAGCCCATTGCCAACTTAGTATAATCCTGGAGGGTCACACACAATAGAACGAATCTTAAATAAGAGGACTATATTGGTATTTAGGGTCGGAGGACATCCAAGGAATTTCTGGAAAGTTCTGGGCCTCCTGGTCAACCAAGCGGGCGCTTGGGTTGCACCAGGCGGGCGCCTGAACAAGCCGGAAAGGAATTGGACTTTCTGTCCAAACAAGCGGGCGCCTGGGTAGGACCAGGCGGCGCGCCGATATGCCGATTGGAAATTTCCTAATTCGATTAGGAATGGTTTTTGACACAAGTTACCTATTTGGAATAGGTCTTAATTGTGTATAAAAACCCCAATTCGGCCAGACCATATTGACAAGTGCTTTTGTGAGTCTCAAATAGTTTGAGAGAGATTTTATTTTGTTCTAAGATATCATTGATTGAGGAACAAAATAATTCACAAATAAATTCCATATAGTTCTTTATTATATTGTGAAAGTGTGTTTCATAATATGGTCTAGCAACCAAGATCAAAGAAGCTCCTTTGATATTCGTTCGAAGTGTGGATACCGCTAGAGGGTGAAAATCATCATCTTCAAAGTTCGTGTTCAAGCTTTGTGATCGTGATCAAGTCTTCAAGTTTCTCCACCAAGATCGAAGAAAACTTTGATAGTCATCAAGGGTTAGTTCATCCTTTATTCATCTTGTTGTATTTGATTTAATTATATGAACGGATCCATGGCATTGGGTTTCTTAAATTTTAATTGCTATATTCCGCTGCGCATGTTACTTGGAAACCCAACAGTGGTATCAGAGCCCCGTTCATGTTGATTAATTCAATACTTGGATCATGTTGTGTGTATATAAATTGTTTATGTGCCAAGCATGATATGAATATTGGATTATATGATGTTTATGTGTTTTTGTGATTTTATGTGGTTTATTGTTTTGCAACTTTAATCGCACGATTCAATCGCAATAAAAATTATGGTGGATTCTGAATTATTTCGATTATTGATTTTGATTGGATCAAAGTTTTAATAATCGGGGAAATATAATTTTGAGACAAAATTTTCGAACTTTAAAATTCTATACTAATCTGGCCATTCAAGCGGGCGCCTGGTCCTTTGCAGGCGGGCGCTCGGTGGTCAAGATTTGTTCTGATTTTGGTTAAAATCTGAATATGGAATTTTTCGATAAATTCGACAAAGCCAGTAACAGAACCAGTCCAGACTTGTTGATCTGGAATGGGTTTTTGGGTAGTTGGTTTGTGTGTGGATTTTGGGGTTTAATTTCCTATTTGTTTTAGTCTTGTGATTCCTAGATTGGTTCAAGTTTTGGATGGCTAATCTGCGTTCATCGAGATTGTGTTTCCCAAAATTGATCGCAATCAAAGTTTCAAAGATAAAACGAAGTTAGAATTATGAAGAGTTCATAATTGCTAAAAATTGAGAAACAAAGTTCTTGATTCAATGATTGGAGATCCATGTGGAATTGTGAATGCAATTGGCCTACGTTCATCGAGACCATCTATTGCTTAGTTTCGGCCACATGGACTACTTTCTTGTTTCTTGAATTAGTGCGGGATTGTGGTTGCCTAATGCCTTAGTTCGACCGCACTTCTTGTTGTCTTGATTTGGAGATAATAACCAAAGTTGAAATAGTCTCATCCTCATAATTATAGAGAAACTAATGACACATAAATATCATGCTTAAATTAATAGAGATTAATTTAGTGGCTAAACTTGATGTGTAACATGTTTATATTATGTGCTCATAAATGTGTTATATGCTATATGTGATGAACCTTCAAAGAAAGTTTTAAGTCCTTCTTTGCCATGCCATGATTAAAACACTTGTTTATATATGGGTGATTTTGATGTGGGTTCGCCTCCGCGAAGTGCATTGATTTTATTCATATATGAGCAAGATGAGGTTCATTAATTTAATGTGGGCTTGCCTCCGCAAGGTGCGTTAAATTGAATGGTTCCTATGCGTTTAAAATGGTCGGACTTAATTAGGCGTCAAAATTTTGGGCCTAGGCAAAAGATGAGATTAAACATGCTTTTTGAAATCGGATTTCTCAAAGAATCTCATAAAAAGGATCTAAGAATCATATGGGATATGATTGACATGATTGTCTACCTAATTAATTTAGTTTTTGAGCGGTCCGCCTCCGTGGACTCAAAAGTTAAATTAAAGTTGGATCTTAGCCCAATTAAATTATATTATATATTGGATGTATAAGAAGGTTATATAATTTAGTGGGAGTATTTGTTTGGAAAAATACATTGTTTATCTCTTTAAATGAAAACCGGTACTTATTAATTTTGGAAATTTTGCATATTTGTAGATAATGACTAATAACACTCAATCAATGTCATTGCGATCGATCCTTGAGAAGGATAAGCTCGAAGAGAATGGTACTAACTTTATGGATTGGATCCGTAGCATAAGAATCGTTCTTAGGCAAGAAGATAAGTTGTACATTCTCGATGGGCCTCTCCCTGCTGAACCACCGCCTACTGCCCTAGGGTGGAAAGAGACAATTACAAGAAACATCGTAATGATTCTAGAGATGTAAATTGTCTCATGCTTGCTGCTATGTGTTCAAAACTCCAACAAGTTTGGAACATTTGGAAGCCTATGAGATAGGCGTGGAGTTGAGAACCATGTTTCAAGAGCAAGCTAGGCAAGAGAGGTACAAGACCATTGTTGCATTCACTACTAGTAAAATGAATGAAGGGCAACAAGTGAGTCCTCACTTTCTTAAAATGAAAGGTTATGTAGAGCACCTTGAGAAACTTGGCTATCCAATCTCATTGGAGCTAGCCACGGATCTCATTCTTAATTCATTGCCTAAAAGTTATAATCAGTTTGTGAAGAATTATAACATGCATGGAATGGATAAGAATCTCTCTGAGTTGCATGGGATGCTCAAAACTGCAGAGATGAAATTGTGGAGAAAGGTTCTCCCGTGCTCTTGTTCATGATGGGAGAAGGCTAGTGCCAAAGGAAAGGGTAAGAAAGTTGTCAAACCCAAAATAAGCAAGGCAAAGGTTGCCAAGGCTTCTGAGGCAAAACCCGATTCACAAAAGGATGCAATTTGTTTCCATTGTCAAGAAATTGGTCATTGGAAACGTAATTGCAAGGCTTTCTTGGAAGAGCAAAAAAGAAGAAGGGCAGCAAGGCTGCGTCGACTTCAGGTATCTATATGATAGATATTCTCTTTTCTACCACTGATTCCTGGGTATTGGATACCGGATGTGGTTCTCTCACATTTGTCTAAATGTGCAGGGACTAAAGAATAAGAGACTGCTTAAAGAAGGTGAAGTAGATCTACGCGTGGGAAATGGAGCAAGAGTTGCTGCATTAGCGTAGGGACGTATGAAGTCACTTTACCTTCCGGATTAATTATTGTTTTTGAACAATTGTTATTATGTTCCGGATTTAAGCAGAAATATTATTTCAATTCTTGTTTGGATAATGAAGGTTTTAAGTTTCTTATTGAGAATAAGAAATTTTCTATTTATTTAAATGATGTTCTTTATGGTATTGCTAATTCATTAATGGCCTTTATATCTTAGATGTCAAGAATGAAAATAATGACAATGTCTATCATGTAAATAAGAAATCTAAACCTAATGATGTAAATCATACTTATTTGTGGCATTGCCGTCTTGGTCATATTAATGAGAAGCGTATCTCAAAGCTCCATGGGGACGGACTTTTAGGTTCATGTGACCTCGAGTCATATGATACTTGTGAGTCGTGTCTTCTTGGAAAAATGACTAAGACACCTTTTACCAAGTTGGGTGAAAGGGCAAGCGACTTATTGGGGTTGATACATTCCGATGTATGCGGACCATTAAGTAGCAATGCTAGGGGAGGATTTTAATACTTCATAACCTTCACTGATGATTATAGTAGATTTGGGTATGTTTACCTAATGAAACATAAAAGTGAAGCATTTGAGATATTTAGAATATTTCAAAATGAAGTAGAAAAACAACTTGGCAAAAGTATAAAGGGACTTCGATCAGATCGAGGTGGTGAATACTTAAGTCAAGAATTTGATGATCATCTAAAGAATTGTGGAATAGTTTTCACATTGACTCCACCTGGAACACCACAATGGAATGGTGTGTCCGAGAGGAGGAATCGGACTTTGTTAGACATGGTTCGATCAATGATGAGTCAAGTTGATCTTCCAAATACCTTTTGGGGTTACGCCCTAGAAACCGCTCTGCTTTCACACTAAATCGTGTTCCAACTAAATCGGTTCAAAAGACTCCATATGAGATTTGGAGCGGAAAGAAGCCTTGTCTGTCTTTCATGAAGATTTGGGGTTGTGAAGCTTTTGTCAAAAGACTGTCTCAGACAAACTTGCACACAATCTGATAAATGTATTTTCGTGGGATATCCTAAGGAAACTAGAGGATATTACTTTTACAACCGTGAGGACAACAAAGTGTTTGTTGCCCGAACTGGTGTCTTTCTAGAGAAAGAGTTTCTCTCCAAAGAAATCAGTGGGAGTAAAATAAATCTTGAAGAAATTTCGAAACCCAGAAAATGACATTGAACCAATAGTGGAACAAGAACAAGAACCACAAGGAGTTGTGGAACCTGTTCAAAATATACAAGCAACTCGCAGATCTAGTAGGTTACGATCTGAGCCCGAGAGATTGGATTTCTCATAACAGATAGTAATGAGGTAGAAATCATTGGAATGATGAACCGTCATCCTACCAAGAGGCGATGTCTTCTCCTGATTCGGACAAGTGGCTTGGAGCCATGGAATCCGAATTGCAATCCATGCAAGACAATCAAGTTTGGAATTTGATTGATGCGCTCGAAGGTGTAAAAAACCATAGGATGCAAATGGGTCTTCAAGAAGAAGACAAACATGGATGGGAAGGTGCATACTTACCAGCTAGGCTTGTAGCGAAGGGTTATAGGCAAGTTCATGGTATTGACTATGATGAGACCTTTTCACCCGTAGCAATGATCAAGTCTATAAGAATTTTGCTTGCCATTGCCGCATATCATGACTATGAAATATGGCAGATGGCGTCAAAACCGCTTTCCTGAATGGAAAACTACAAGAGGATGTGTATATGACACAACCAGAAGGTTTTGAACAAGATTCTAAGGTATGCAAATTGCAGAGATCCATCTATGGATTAAAGCAAGCTTCTAGGAGTTGGAATCTCTGTTTTGATGAATCGGTCAAAGAGTTTGGTTTCATCAAGAACGAAGATGAGCCTTGTGTATACAAGAAGATTAGTGGGAGCATAGTGCTATTCCTTGTTTTATACGTGGATGACATATTGCTCATTGGAAACGACATTCCTACACTTCAGTCTGTGAAGACTTGGTTAGGAAAGTGTTTTGCAATGAAAGATATGGGTGAAGCCGCATATATACTTGCATTAAGATCTATAGAGATAGATCAAGGAGGCTACTTAGTTTAAGCAAAAAATACATACATGACAAGGTCATTAGAGATTCCGTATGGAAAATTCTAATAGAGG